>CM077160.1:174180750-174423413 GCA_039583875.1 Platanthera guangdongensis | reverse complement strand
ATCCCCAAAATCAGCCCCCTCACTAAACCTTTTTCCTATATCAGGATTAGGACAAACTAGGCGAAATAACACCTCCCTAGGATCGATGACGTTGCGCGATTCCTGACGGTCCGAGATGTTGGCGATGAGGTTGTCTTAATCTCAACAAACTCCACCTTGACGCCTTCACGCCACAAGACGAACTCCACCTGAAGTCAAACGAACGACGTATCTGAACCTCCAACCTGGATCTCCCTCTACATGGCGACTACAAGCCCCCTCTCCTTGGCCTGGCATCGTCGCGATCAGACATGCATCAGTCTAGACTCAATACAAACTTGATCGCCGCACTAGATTTCGTCTCCTGTCATGCTCGCAAGGACTCATCCGCACTGGAAAGTCCCGCAATAACACAATCTTGCCTCTACGCCACGCAATAGACTCCCTACGATCTCCCTGTAGGGTCCACGCAACACCATCTGTAATCCTACCGAGCATCTTCTGAGTCCTAAACTGAGCTTCCTAGTGGTGCACACATCTGCGCACAGCCACTTGTGCAGCTTCCTGGCCTTGCTTCTGAGTAAACCTGAGCTCGGTCAGGTCTCCTCCTAGTATCTCATAGATGCCCCTTCTTGAGTTGCCTCAGGTACTCCTGAGATGACTCTATTACACCACCGTCCTTCTAGCGCTTATCATGAAAGACATCTATCCGAAAAATCAGCGCACAAGCGCTCTCTAGCCAAGAAGCTACCCACGCTCCTCCGTAATAGTCCGCTGTCTCTACGCATTCGGACCGATCCACGAATCACTCAGGCGCTGCACATCCTAGGTCGAAGCCGCGATACTCTACGCGATCTGAGAACGTTCAGCTCTCTCTAAAGCTCTACCGAAGGAGGGGCATCACGACGTATCTTAGGAGCTCTAGATACGACTACCGGATCCTGAACTTGAGAGATGTCTCCTGACATCGCATCCTCTGGCATCAGTGGTGGTCCAATCAGTCTAATAGAGCGATCCGAAACGCTCTCTTCTCCAAGACTGTCTGCGCGCTCTCTCCTGACCTCATCGCGAAGCCACAACTGTCGATCTGTGCTGATGGCCTTTGATCAGATCTCCATCTCACCTCGTCGTCTTCTTCCCCGACTCCTTTTTACGAGGAGTTAGACTGAGAATTACTTGGTGTGATTAGATGGTGGAAGTTGGGGGTGAGTGGTGTTTTGCCATCTCTGCAAAAAGTCAATTTTGTCGTCTTATACTGACGTTGATCAATTTGGTTGTCATTAGTGCATCCCGGGGTTCCTAAGGGTCGAACTCGCTTTGATACAATTGTTGTGAAATGTTGGGACCGGATAGGCTGGACTACGGTGGTTATTCGTAGCGGATCTAACAACGAAGCTTGAGCAGTGAGTAATTAATAAACGAAATATTTAAATCCAACAAGTAGCAAAAATAACAAACGATAAAATATATATACGTGGTTCGTGGTTAGTGTGGGACTCCTATACTACGGGGAGGAGCGCCAAGAAAGAGAACTAAAACACTGATGAGTTACACAGATACAACCAAGAGACAAACAATATTTGGTCGAACAAAAAAGGAAAGACAAAAGAACCCAAATCCTGAAGAACCGATATGCCGGGCGGTATCGATGTCGCCGGGCGACAACCCCTGTTCTTCTTCCCCGATGGATCTGCCGTTCCTGCACCTGTTGTCGCCGCCTGGAGCTTCTGCCGCCGCTGGACAAAGCCGCCTCCACCTGAATCCACCTGCAACCCGCTGCCTCATGGAGCTGCCTGCCGCCGCTGGACAGAGCCGCCTCCGCCTGAGTTGAGCCCGATGCGCCACCTCCGCCGCAGCACACCTGCTGCCGCCTGCCGCCGCACCTGTCTGAACTGGAGCTGTCGTCGCCGCCGCCACCTGAACACCCTCTCGATGCCGCTTGGAATCGCCACTGCAACCCGCTGCCGCCGCCTCTGATCCTCCTGCACCGGCGAGGTCCGTTCGTTGCCGCTGCAGCCGGAAAGAGAAAATCCTACAGAACCTTGCTCCTCACACTCTCGGAAAGCTCCTTACTGGTGGCCGAGCCTGATCCACTCTCTCGGTTTCTTGCTTGATTGACTCTCTTCTTCGTAACAGCCCCCTCTCAAACATATATATAAGAGAGCACCCCCCTCTCCTACTAGGAAGAGAGGGCCATCAATGGTTTCCATTGATGACGCCGCCCAGATGAGGAAGGAGGCCACCGACCCTTAATGGCCCTGCCAAAACTCATGGATTTCTTATTAAAGATAGGCTTGGATAGGAATAACCTCAAATCCCTCCCAAAAAATCAGTCATCTCATTAATTGTCCATTCCCATAATAAGAGGTGGCCATGGATCGCGGACGTGGCGCGGAATCCGGACGGTCCGAGTCCATGCGTGAGGTGTCACAATCCTAACAATCTCCACCTTGACGCCTCATGCCACAACCGAACTCCACCTCCGAAGTCAAACAGACGTATCTGAACCTCCAACCTAGATCTCCCCTACTGGCGACTACACCCTCCTCTCCGTGGGGCCCTCACACGATCAACATGCATCAGTCTGAGTCAAGTCAAACTTGACTCGCCTCACTGATTTCTCCCGCATGCTCGCAACGCATTCCTCCGTAGGAAACTCCCGCAACACCATGCCTCTACCCCTAGCGAACTCCCTCGACTCCTGTGGCGCACACCCACTGTGCACTTCACCTTATTCTGAGTAAACCTGAGTTCCTTGGGGGACTCCTGAGCCAGATGGCTCCTCTTTGCGTTGCCTGGTACTCCTGAGATGACTCTCTAACCGTCCCCTCTACGGCGCGAAGATTCTACCTCCGCCAAGGTCCTCTCTCCGAGCACACCCCTAGCCACGAATCCTGCCTCGCTCCTCCGCTGGTCCTTCCTAGCTTTTTCGCTGAGAACGATCTCTGCTCTCTAAAGCTCCATCGAAGGAACCGCGATCTGAGGAGATCGTCTAAAATTGCATACGCTACTGTATCCTGCAGCTTGAGAGACGGTCTGACCTCTCCCTCGCATCTCCCTTGGCAATCGTGGTGCCAATCAGTCTATAGAGCGATCCGGAACGCTCTCTTCTCAGACTGTTCTGCGCTCCTCTCCTGACCTCATCAGCCAAGCACAACTGGATTGTGCTGATGCCTTCAGATCTAGCTCATCCCACTCATCGTCCTTCTTCCCGGACTTCTCCTTTCCGAGGAGAGCCTTATGAAGACCTTGCTGGACGAGAACCGCTTTGGCCCGTTTTCTGCCACTGACCAAAGTCAATTTTGCCCGTCATACTTGGGACTTCAAATTTCGTTGTCATTATTGCTCACCGGGTCCGAAGGGTCGAACCTCGCTTTGATACCACTTGTTGTGAAATTGGGACCCGGATCCGCGACTACGATAGTTCGCCGCGGATCTAGCAAGGAAGCTAGTCTGAGCAATAATATGATAAACGAAATTTAAATCCAAAGCCAAGCAAAACCACAGACGACAAAATATATACGTGGTTTGGAGTTGGGACTCCTACTCCACGGGGAGAGCGCGCCAGAAAGATCCACTAAAAACTGACGAGTTTTACAAGATACAACAAGAGAAAACAGAAACACTGAAAGAGAACACTGTCTATCTTCCCCGCTGGAATCACCGCCTGCTTCTGCCGCCTGATGCCGATCCGCCTGGATCTGCCGCCTGAAGTCGCCGAACGCCTGGAGTCAACTTCTGGAGGCCGGCCGGATGTCGCCTCTCCTGAGGTGACCGATGCGCCGCCTTCGTTAGCTCCTCCTGTATCGCCCACCTCTGCGCCTGCTGCCGCCGTCGCCGCGCCTGATTCCGCCGAACCTCTGGGCCTACTGCAGGTGGCCGACCGAATGTCGCCTCGCCTGAGGTGACCGGATGCGCCGCAACCTTGCGCGCCAGATGCCGCCGCCTGCTGCCGCCGTTCGCCGGAAGAACCGCCTGAAAACTCAAAGCTCTCCTCTCTGAATTCCCACTAGTTGTTTTATATTTTTTCGAATCATTCTCATATGGCTAAGGGAGGTAACCCCTATTTATAATAGGATCAAAGTCATCAATATATGGAGATGAACACATATGAGGGGTTGCCAAAATAGGACTCAACCAAATAGGAAAAAAAATCCCCTATATATATCTCCCTCATAAAGCATTTCCAAGTTTAATGACTCCCCAAAAAATCACCCCCCTCACTAACCCACTTCCTAATCAGGATTAGGACAAACTAGGCAAATAAACCTCTCTAGCAACATGACGTGGCGCGATCCTGACGTTCCGAAAATGACTATGAGGTGTCATAATCTCAACAGTCAGCAACATAAAAAGCTAGACACTAGACAACTTAACAGAGAAATCATGAGCAATATTACTGCAATATATCATATTGAAAAATATTTTAATTGGATATATATAATTAATACATAAACTGCTAAAAACTCTTTGATTATTTATAATTAGATATAATTAAAATTTTATAATTTAATATTCATGTGGTTCTATTTCGTTAGACTTGGTTTGATTTGACATTCAAAATCATGAACCGAATCAAACTATATGTTTTTTTTTTCAAAATATAGCTAGAACCATGATCGAACTGCAACCCGCTAAAACTGAGCTGAACTGTAGGGTTTGATTTGGTTCGTTAGATTGGATCCGACTTTCACGCCTAGTTGAATCACTGGAAAATTGCTGCCACTGAAAAGCTTCCCTAAACACAATTAAACTATGCTCTGGATGCTGGCCGTGGTGGGAAAAGTCACACACATTTGGAAGCGTTTGTTTTCCAATAATGAAGAAAAAATGCTAAAAAAGTGTTTTAGAGAGTTTTCGGAAAACAGCGAACTCCTACGTTTAATAAACAAAAAAAAAATTTGCGTATGCGCACCTCCCGGAGATGTGCGTGCACCTACGACAGTAGGATCGCGAGATCCAACGGTGCAGATTAGTATTCGCACCGTATTGCGGGAGTATGATAAAACAATATTAGAGGAGTATTTGAGAAGTATTGTGGAAGATACATCTCGACCGTTGATGGCGAGATCCTACGACCGGATTTGCTCGCGCATCTCCTAGAATATGTGTGCATACGTACGTATAAAAAAACGGGCCTAAAAATGTTCAAAAATAACATTTTTAACTTTTAGACCACCATTCGCTATCTTTATAAAAGGTGATTTTGTCACCAGTATTTTCATCTAAGCCAACTTAAAGAGATGCGGGAAATTTCGTAATTTAAGAATTTTGATTGTGGATAAAAAGTTTGAAATATGAATAGGTTTAATATCTTGGTATGGTTTACAGGATGGTTTAGGGTACCTCGAAAAGTTGTCACAAAGTAAAAACTCTACTCAATCAGAAAATGGTGTACAACTCATGTCCGTCAAGGGTGCTTGCCCCATTGTGCCACCCCAACATAAGTCAAAGTCCTCAGAAAGTCGGAGTTAGCGGGGCCAGTACCCCCCTTATTAGGTGAGGAAACCTCGCAAGCCGCCGATTTGTCGAGGAAGCCTCGCAAGTCGCCTACTTGCCGAGGAAGCCTTCCAAGTCGCCATATAGGCGGGGAAGCCTCGCAAGGAGCCCACAAGAAAGGAATCACACGAGCCATCCTTGGGGGAGGAACTCTCGCATTCTCAAAGCAAGCATGTCGCGGGGAGAGGCAATTCTCGGAATAATCACCTCCCCCACCCCTGATTTGTCTATAAATAAGATCTCAAGGGTACCATGAATGACACTTCAAATCCTAACCCCTTCATTCTGAGATCACAACTCTCTAAGTTGTGTCTTCCTCGCACCTAGCTCAACCATTATTGGTTGCAGAGGGAAAACTTTCTCTTAAGCTTGCGGGTACGTGATAGGACCTCCCTACTGTAGCGCCTCGGACTGCATTTAGATTCAAATTTTTTGAAGTCGACATTTTCTTGACTTCAACACGTTGGTGTGGTGTGTGTGAATCACATTTAGAGGAGGCCATATTTTCAAGTGCACTCCATCTGCATGTTGACAGATCATCCCCTGCAAAGTACCTTGAGTGAGGTGGAACACTCAGTGTGGTTGGCAAAATGATCGGTGGAACTCAGTGAGTTCGATATTTACTTCTCTCGCCGGGTTGCAAACAAGGCACAAGCAGTTGCAGATTTTCTAGCGGACTTCTTGGAAGAGGCAGATGAAGGCGGAGAGCCCTCCATAGTAATCCCCTGAATGATGTTCGTTGATAGAACTTTAGGCAAAAGCTTTGTAGGAGTAGGCATCGTTATGGTAAGCCCTCAGGAAACTAGAATCGAGCAAGCGGTAGAGACCTCATTCCACATCACAAACAACCAGATCGAGTTTAAAGCCATTGTGGCAGGGTTGCGCCTCGCTAAGGGGTTCGGGATCCAAGATGTCCAAGCCATCACGGAATTGATGATGGTCACATCGTAGATCCGCGGGGAGTTCAAGGTCAGGGATGCTATCCTGTAACAGTACCCTGTAAATATGAAAGGATTGATTTGAGGTTTTCAATCCTTCTTCTTGCAGTATGTGCCTCGGGAAGAGAACTCATCAGCAGATCAATTGTCGAAGTATGGCCGAGGGACGGAGACATTATCACCGAGCTATGACAACCTTCCATCAAGTAAAAGGGAGTGTACAACCCGTATTCGTCGAGGATGGACCCCACCATAGTCAGGTCAACAAAAGTCAAGGTCAACAAGTCAAGGCAGGAGTCAAAGACAACATACAAGATCGCGGAAGGCCTGTACGAGTATAGACGAGCTCCCCTCGCATACTCGCCAGACAGGTGACTAGGCGAGATACTCGCCCAGCCTGTGCGAGTTCCTCTGGAAGTCACCTAGTAGTCAGGGGGGTTGGGTATAAATATGACCCCCCCCTCCTTGGTTTTGCCTATAAATAGGACCCCAGAGGTACGAGGTGAGGCACTGGAAATCCTCGGCAGGTTACTCGCGCGCTTCGTTTTCGAGATACTAGCTGAGTCTTCGTATTCCTTTTCCTTGGAGAGCAAGTTGCGACCTCACGACTTAGCCAGCTAGCTTCCCTCGTACTCAGTTTGGACATCTTTGGTTGAGAAGGGGCTGCTCCTTTCGAGAATCCGGTATGTGGTGGGACCTTCCTGCCGCAACATTTGGGGTCCGGTTTGACCTGATTCTTCATCCTAGTCACCCTAGCCATCTGATCTAGCTTCTGAGCTGGTAACCTTAGGCGGCTTTGGTCCGAATTCTGAGGTTAGGATTTTTTCTGGCTTCAACACTTGGTGTGGTGAGCGTGGATCGCAGCCAAGGAGGAAAGTTTGGAAGTTGAGTGAGATGACCATTGGTGGCGCGCAAGGAGAGTTGGTCCGCAACTCGGCGGGAGGAGGAGACGCCGCGCGAGGTGGCAAGTTTGTAACAGTGGTTGCGTTTGAAGAGTTCGCGAAGAAGATCGAGCAAACCATCCTCGCCGGGTTCGCTAAACGCCCCGAGGTCACGGCGACTTATCCCCGTCGCCTGACACCGCTAGAAGAGGAAGCGCCACCGAGGCGAGCTGGAAAGGAGCCCGCTTGGGCAAGGGAAGAGCGACCTATGCAGTCGTGACTTTATCCGACAAGTAGCCAGTGGGTCCGTTTTTGGGATCCAATGTCGCCGGCAAGAGGCAGAGATACTCGGCACTACAGCGAGTACGATGTCTCCAGCGAGGATGAAACTCGCCACCGCCAGGGAGGGAGGAGCCCCTTCTGTGGCGAGATCCTCGCTGCCCCAGTTCCAGAAGGGTTCAGGGAACCCGTCCTCACTTACTACTCCGACAGAGACGACCCTGTCAGACATCTCCAGTAGTTTGAAGACGTCGTCTCCATCCGCAACATGTCTGACACCTTCAATTGCAAGTTCTTCTCCATCACCCTCAAGGGGAACGCTAGGGATTGGTTCCATCAACTACCAGCAGGGTCCGTGTACTATTTCTCAGATCTGCGTCAGGGCCTTATGGCGAGGTTCGCGACATCGAAGAAGAGGAAGAAGGAAGCGACTGCCCTCTTCAACATAGTCCAAGGGCAACATGAGAGTTTGAGTCATTACATCGACCGCTTTCAGGAGGAGACTTTGGAGGTAGAAGAAGTGGACAACTTTACCTTGATGGTGGCCATGAAGTTCAGGTTGAAACAAGGACTGTTCAGTCTTGAGATGAGGTCCAATCCCCCGAGATCTTTCGAAGACATGATAGAGAAGGCGAACACTTTTGTTCGAGGGGAGTAAAAGAACCAGGACTTCTTAGCAAGGCTGGATGGGGAGATTGCGACAGAGAGGGGGAGAGCATGCAGGACCTTCGGGGTCGAAGTCAAGGAGGACACCAGAAAGGTGAGAGGAAAGGAAGAAGGAAGAACCAAGGAGAGAGGAGAGAAGGAAGATGGAGGAACCCAGGAGGGTTGAAGAAAGGAGGCAGGAGAAGCCTCGAAGGAAAGAAGAGAGAAGGTCAGCAGAAGCTCGAGAAGGAGGAAGGGGGGAAAGACGATTCCAGTATCCGGAGAATCGCCCCCAATGGAGACCAGCAAGGCATCACTACCAAGAAGAAAGGAGGCATGGAAACCAGCAGGATGGAGGCCGATGAGGAGGAAGAAGGGAGACGATGGCCATCGCTCGCCAAGACAACAAGCGGCACCGGAGGGAGCAGCGGGCGATGCGCAAGGAGGTGGAGATTCCCCTCTACTACGATATTCATCGGGTAGAGGGGCACAGGACCTTGGCTTTCCCCGAGTTTTGGGAAGTAAGGAGGAGGCTGGAGGCGGGAGCGGCAGAAAGATAGCATCAGAGGCAGGAGGCCCCAGTGGGGCAGGTGGCATTCCAAGCTCCAGCGAGGAGGAATGAGTACCGAGTCGACCTGGGAGGACGCGGGGAAGTGATACATGGCCCAGGAGGTGGGCATATAGGCGTAATCAATGGAGGGGCCGGGCTGGGAGCTTCCCGTAAGGGGAGTCTCCACCAGATCTATCGGAAGAACGTTGCCTCGACATCACAGACCCCGCCGCCATTGGAGGAGATCAACTTCTCAGAGGAAGATATGCTGGGGAATGAGAACCCTTTTCATGACGCCCTGGTGATTCAATCCGCCATCGAGGACTTCACCGTCGACCGAATCCTCGTGGACAACGGTAGCTCGGTGAATGTCATCTTCAAAAGAACCTTCATCGGGCTTTAGGTGGAAGTGTCCCGGGTCCAAGCTATAGATGGACCGCTCTTTGGCTTCTCAAGAGAGAAGAAAGAGGTGGAGGGAGCAGTGGAGCTGCTGGTTACACTCGGCGGGATGTCGATCCGATGCCGCTTCATCATCATCGACGCACCGAGCGGTTACAACGCTATCTTCGGGCGGACCCTCATCAACTATTTCAGGGACGTTCCATCGTCTTACCACCAGTGCCTGAAGTACTGCCGCAGAGATGTTCAGATCAGGATCAGGGGAGATCCCAAAGCCTCTAGGGAATACTACTTAAATGTCATCAGCACCATCAGCTAGATGGGTAACACAGAGAAGCTGGAAGAGTTGCTGGATAAGGAGAAGGGACTGTGTGCTGCTGAGGAGGTAGAGAAGATAGAGGTGATCTCTCGAGTAGGAGAGTCAGGATTGCTGAAGGTTGGAGGATCCTTGCCGCTTGGAGGGAAGATAGAGACGGCTGCTTGCCTGCAGGACAACATTGATGTATTTGCATGGAGCGTAGCCGAGATGCCAGGGGTGGACGCCGATGTTGCTTGTCATCGCCTCAACCTGGATCCCGCGGTGGCCCCAGTTCGGCAGAAGCATAGGAAGAGCGCCGCGATGCTGGCCGAGCTGATTAGGGAGGAGGTAGAGAAGTTGCTAGAGGCAGGTTTTATCTCGGAGATCCAGTATCTGGGTTGGGTCTCCAATGTTGTAATGGTAAAGAATCCCGGAGGGGGCTGGCGCCTTTGTATCGATTTTTCAATGTTGAATAAAGCTTGCCCGAAGGATTGCTACCCCTTGCCTCAAATCGACGCGCTGGTTGATTCCGCAGTCGGGTTTCCTGTGATGAGTTTTCTTGATGCTTTTTCAGGGTATCTCCAGATCCGGATGCATCCCCCCGACTGTCGGGACGTCTCTTTCATAACTAGCGACGGCTGTTATAGCTACAAGATGATGCCCTTCGGGCTCAAGAATGCAGACGCGACTTACCAGAGAATGATGGATCAAATCTTCAAGGGGAAGAAGGGGCGGAACTTGGAGGTTTATGTGGATGACCTCCTTGTCAAGATTAAAAGTGTTGCGGAACACATAACCGATCTGGTGAAGATCTTTGCCACTCTAAGGAAGTACAAGATGCGACTCAACCCGGCCAAGTGCGTCTTCGGTGTAGGAAGAGGGAAGTTTCTAGGTCACCTCCTTACTCCCAGTGGGTGGAACCTAATACAAACAAGGTGAATGTCATTCTGGAGATGGAGTCACCAAGGGATCCCAAGGAAGTTCAAAGGCTGACTGGAAGGCTGGCAGGCCTCAGCCGTTTCTTATCCAAAGCAGGGGAGAAGTGCTCTCCGTTCTTCAAAACCCTTCGGGGGAATCAGAAGTTCGAGTGGACGGCGGAGTGTGAGGAGGATTTCGGAAAGCTCAAGTAACAGCTAACCCAAGCTCCTCTCCTCCAAGGCCCGCGTGGAAATAATGATCTCTTCCTCTACCTGGGAGTCGGGATGGAAGCAGTAAGCTCAGTGTTGGTTCGGGAGGAAGGAAAAAGGCAGCTTCCTATCTACTATGTTAGTAGAGTGCTGCTGCAGGCGGAGACGAGGTACCCTATTTTGGAGAAGGTGGTGTTCGCTTTGGTGGTTTCAGCTCGTAGGCTCCGTCCGTATTTCCAAGCTCACTCCATCAGGGTCGTCTCCGATCAACCTCTACGGAGTATCCTGGATGGAGTGGAGCACTCTGGCAGGCTGGCAAAGTGGGCGGTGGAGCTTAGCGAGTTCGACATTTCTTACTCTCCAAGGGTAGCAATCAAGGCGTAGGCGGTGGCGGATTTCCTTGCCGACTTCTCGGCCGAGGTGGAAGGAGAGGGAGGATCTTCTAGCACAGTGTCCTGGAAGATGTTCGTGGATGGGGCTTCGGGCAGATATTCTGTGGGAGCTGGAGTCGTGCTAGTAAGCCCTCAGGGAACCAGGATCGAGCAAGCAGTCGAGATCCTCTTCCCAGTTACCAACAATCAGGCGGAGTACGAAGCCATGGTGGCCAGCTTACGTCTCGCCAAGGAGTTGGTAATTCGAGATATTAAGGCCTTCACCGACTCGATGGTAGTCGCGTCCCAGATCAGAGGCGAGTTCGAGGTGAACGATCCGATTTTGTAGCGGTACTTGATCAAAGTGAAAGGTCTGATGGGGGATTTCAATCTTTTTTCATCGAGCACGTACCCCAAGAGGAGAATTAAGAAGCTGACTACCTTGCTAAGTACGGTCCTCGGGCCGGGGGAACCGTGACTGAACTTTTTCGACCGTCCATTGAGGAAGGGGAGATGATGGAGATCGAGCAGAGGGTATCCTAGAGGGATCCATTTATTTCTTTCCTAACGACGGGTCAGATTCCTGCCAGCAAGGGAGACCAGAGGAAGTTTCGCTATAAAGCCGTCTACTATTTGCTTCAAGAAGGAGAGCTCTACCGCAAGACCATCTCAGGTCCTCTGGCTCTGTGTCTGTCAGAGATTGAAGTACCTCGCATCCTGGAGGAGATTCACTCGGGAGAGTGTGACATTCACTCAGGGACTCGCACTCTCAAACAAAGGATTCTAAGGCATGGATACTTCTGGCCCACCATTCGGAAGGATGCGGAGGCCTTCTCCAAAAAAGTGTCTCCAGTGCTAGCTCTTTGCACCTCTTCAACTACAGCCAGCTCAACACCTTCGCTCGATCACTGCTCCATGGCCCTTCGCCATCTGGGGGTTGGACTTGATCGGCCCCCTTCCTCAGGCCAGCGGGCAGAGGAAGTTCATCCTTGTCATGATCGACTACTTCTCCAAATGGATCGAGGCGAAAGCTTTAGCCAAGACCACGTCGCAGATTATGAAGAACTTCATTTGGGGAGAAATTGCATGCATGTTCGGGATTCCTCTCGCCATCGTCACCGACAATGGGTCGCAGTTCGCTAGTTTGGAGTTAGAGGACTTCTGCAAGCAGCTAGGGACGGATATTCGATTCGCCTCTGT
The DNA here is from genome assembly GCA_039583875.1 of Platanthera guangdongensis. NCBI lineage: Eukaryota > Viridiplantae > Streptophyta > Magnoliopsida > Asparagales > Orchidaceae > Platanthera > Platanthera guangdongensis. Next base: position 174,411,247 of record CM077160.1, on the reverse strand, counting down.
ACATCATCCTCACAGCAACAGATAGGTGGGGGCCGCCAACAAGTTGATCATCAACTTCCTGAAGAAGAAAGTCACCAACTTGAAAGGTAATTGGGCGGAGCAGCTCCCCTCGGTCTTCTGGGTCCTGAGAACAACTCCAAACTCGGCTACGGGGGAAACTCCCTTCAAGATGTCACACGGGTCCGAGGCACTCATCCCAGTGGAGTTCGAGGTTCAGAGCCCGAGAGTTATAACAGCTGGAGATGGCGGCGAAGAATGTCTCTTGGAGAATGAAGACGCCCAAAGACTCTCACTGGATTTCGTAGAAGTGCTTCATGACTTGGCCTCCATCCGCCAAGAGGAGATCAAGCGGCGCATGACGAAGAACTTCGACAAAAACGTCCGCCTAAAGCATTTCCTCGCCGGAGATCTGGTTATGAAGAAGGTGGATGCCGCATGAAGAGGAGCAACTATTGGCAAGCTACATCCAGATTGGGAAGGTCCCTTCATTGTCCAAGAAGCTTTGGCCACCGGAGGCTATTATCTCTAGGATTAGATTCGAGAGAGATTGGGAGGTACTTGGAGCGGGGATGACCTGAAAAGATTTTATCCCTAGCGGTTCATGTTGTAATTATACTTATACATGCTTTCACATATATACTTGGAGCGGGGATCGATCCGAGAAGTCGGTCGTCAACTTGTTCCCACTGGATAGCCCAGTACGGCTGATGAGACGATGCCTCGGGATATAAGCGCCCTTGTAAGACCGGACCCCTGTATTGACGGCCGAGATCAGCTCCCCCCTTACATATCGGCCTAGCTACCCCTGATTACATCTCTCCTCCGACTGGAGGAACTAGTAGGAATAGATTTGAACTACAACCTCTTGGATTTGAGGAAAGATCAACCCTATCAAGCTCTCCTTTCGGGCAACGACCCTTCGATTATTTTTCAAAGGCGGGATAAATAGCCGGAGAGCCATCATAGGCCACCAGGAATATGTTAGTCGCGAGTGCGTCCTGGAGGACCCTCGGAAGAACATTACCCTTCGCCCGTGCATTTATGCTCGTGGCCAGATGGCAGAGCTGAGAATGATTTCCACGGTGGGATTGAGAAACCCGCCTTCGACCCGTTTCTCCTAGATAGCCCAGTTCGGACGATGAGACGATGCCTCGAGATATAAGCGCCCTTATAAGACCGGACCCCTGCATTGACGGCCGAGATCAGCTCCCCCCTTGCATGTCGGCCTAGCTACCCCCGATTGCATCTCACCTCCGATTGGAGGAACTGTCAGGAACAGGGTTGGACGCCAACCTCCCAACCCGACCTCGGCGAGGTCATCGCTTTCTTTTCAATTTCTTCATCATCAAGAATACTGATGCGCGTGATTCATTGTCAACCTCTTAAAACAGCATGGAAAAATAACTCCTATAATGTATCAAGTCCTTGAGTGGCAGGTCGACCGTAAGTCCAAGTCCCTGCGCGAGCTCCTCTCCTGCATATTGGCCAAAGACCTCCTCGAGTGATATCGAGTTCCTCGCTGGAGTGATGTCGTAGTCCGAGATTTCTGTACGAGTTCCTCTCCTGCAGACCGACTACTTCCCTCCCCGAGTCGACTTACACCATTCTACTTGAGCAAGGCTCCTGAGAGTTGTCGACTTCAACGTATCAAGTCCTCGAGGGGAAGGTCGCCGTAAGTCCAAGTCCCTGCACGAGCTCCTCTCCTGTATATTTGCCAAAGACCTCCTCGAGTGATATCGAGTTCTTTGCTGGAGTGATGACGTAGTCCGAGATCTCTGTACGAGTTCCTCTCCTGCAGACCGACTAATTGCCTCCCCGAGTCGACTTACACCACTCTAATTGAGCAAGGCTCCTGAGAGCCGTCGACTCCAACGTATCAAGTCCTCGAGTGGCAGGTCGCCGTAAGTTCAAGTCCCTGCACGAGCCCCTCTCCTGCATATTGGCCAAAGACCTCCTCGAGTGAGATCGAGTTCCTCGCTGGAGTGATGTCGTAGTTCGAGACCTCTGTACGAGCTCCTCTCCTGCAGACCGACTACTTGCCTCCCCAAGTCGACTTACACCACTCTAGTTGAGCAAGACTCATGAGAGCTGTCGACTCCAACGTATCAAGTCCTCGAGTTGCAGGTCGTCGTAAGTCCAAGTCCCTACACGAGCCCCTCTCCTGTATATTGGCCAAAGTCCTCTTCGAGTGAGATCGAGTTCCTCGCTAAAGTGATGTTGTAGTCCGAGATCTCTGTACGAGCTCCTCTCATGCAGACCAACTACTTGCCTCCCAGAGTCGACTGACACCACTCTAGTTGAGCAAGGCTCCTGAGAGCTGTCGACTCCAATGTATCAAGTCCTCGAGTGGCAGGTCGTCGTAAGTCCAAGTCCCTACACGAGCTCCTCTCCTGCATATTGGCAAAAGACCTCCTCGAGTGAGATCGAGTTCCTCGCTGGAGTGATGTCATAGTCTGAGATCTCTGTACGAGCTCCTCTCCTGCAGATCGACTGCTTGCCTCCCCGAGTCGACTAGTTCCCATCCCCAGGTGAGCTTGGCTCCTGCAGGGTGTCGACTGATTACCACCCCTAGTTGAGCTCGGGGCCTGCTGGGTGTCGACTGCTCCCAGTCACAAATCAGGCTGAGCTCCTCACAAGATGACGGTTTTGGTGACCAAATAAGTAAGTTGTGCCGGAGCAAGCAAGTGTGGGCGAGTATGCGAGCAGGTATGGGCGAGTATGCGAGTACGAAATAGCAAAGTGCGAGTATGATATGGCGAGTACATGCGCAAAATATAAGCGATTATTGGGATGCGAGCTATAAAGAGCGATTATGATCGTGCGAGTACAAACTACGCGACTATGAATGATGCCAACACACGAGTAAAGCGAGTTTATGAGCCTAGCAAGTATCATCAGCAATCAAACATGAAAGCAGAAAACAACAGCATGGTAATTCAGACTTGTATATATATTTTTTCAAAAAATGTTACAAGTTACAAAAATTATCTATTACAAAAATGTCACTAAATGGTATACGCGAGTATGACAAATATAGGCGAGCAACGAGGACTCATCGTCGCAAGTATCAGGCCGATATTTTTCATCTCTAATGTCAGCATCCTCTTCCTCGCCACTCTCCTTGCTCTCCTCCCCGCCGCTGCCACTGCCACCGCTGCTGCTGCTACCGCTGTCACTGCTGCTGGAGCCCGACGACGATGAAGGTGTGCGATCTGGCAAGGTTGTTGCCTCGGCGAGGATCTTGGGGATAAGCTCGTCCATCGTGAACTGCTTTTCCCCCTCGTCGAGTTTCACGCTGATCCTCAGCCTCGCGAGCACAACATTGCCGACCGCACAGGCTATCTCGCGGCAAACCGACGACCTCTCTTCCCACAGGACGCGAGATCTCTTGATGGCATAGTGAGGGTCGTCCTCCGGCCGCGGCTGAGGAGCGGAAGAACTCGCGCCGGCTTCTAAAACGGCCAGGCGAGATTCCATCTCGGCTGCGTGAATTTGGGCTGCCTCCAAGTCCACCTGAGACTTGGCGAGTTTCGCCTCGTACTCAGAAAGCTTTTTGGCGGTTTCTTTCTCGGCAGCCTGCAACAAAGAACAGAGAGTCAGCAAAAAGAAGCCAAGTCTGGCGACATCAACATCGCACGCAGGAGGCGACTTACCTCATAATATCTCCAGAGGACGGACTCCATGCCAAGATCAATTGCCTTCTTACTGACGATCTTCAAGGCCTTGGTCATGTCCAGTAATTTCCTCGATGTGTAGTGGTTGAGCTCGACGGCTCGCGCTAGCGAGCAAGACGCCTGCTGGGCGAGTTCCTCCTCGCTGAGGTCCAGCATCGTCTCGGCGTCGCCTAACCCGTATACCACGTGGAGAACGACGAAGGCCTCCCCCTTGTCCTCCCAGTCCGCCGACCAGGAGGGGAGGTTGGTGCTCAGCGTCACCAGGTGCTCGTCGGCTGACCAAGTCACCAACGGGCGACCATAGGCGTCCACCACCTCTCGCCCCAAGTTGAAGTTGGGATTGAAGCGGGGAAGCTGAGCATCCAGTGGCGGCGATTCTTGGTCGTCAGGTTGCGGCGACGACACCTTCGATTTTTTGGTCGCAGGGCCCGACGACCTGGCTTTTTACCCTTGCCCTTGGCGAGCCTTTTCTTCTCGCCGACAGCAGCCGGCGAGTTGGTCTCAGGTAGCGAAGTGGTGACTTCCTTCGCCGGAGGGAGCGGCTTCTCCGGGAGCTCGCACGACACTGTGAAATGATAAGCGATATCAGTTTTAAAGCTACGGCTGGGGAGCGAGTATGCAAACAATGATCCTCGCTAAAAGACTTACCCTCCTTGGAATGTATCTCCAACAAGCTGTTGACGTTTAGTCGCCAGAAGATGACATCGAACCGGCGACCTCGGAACGACTCAACAAGCTGCTCGCGGACGCCCTCAAATATCGGCGGGAGGAACGCGACATCGGCAGGTTGGTGCGGCCTTCCCAGGACACCCGTGAAGTCGACTTCGACGACGACCAGCAGCTTGCTCCAGCGATGCACCTTGTTCTCCGTCCCCACCAGAGTGCAGACGTGGCTACTGAAGTAGACCACGCCCTCGGCAGTCGCGGCGAAGGAGAATATCTTGCGGAAGACTGAAAGATCGAAGACGACCCTCTCCTCGTGCAAATAGCAGAGGAATCCCATGATGATCGCGACGCCGTTGGGGTTGATCTGCGCTGGGACGATGCCGAAGTATCGCAATATCTGGCAATACTCCGGCCACAATGGAAGTCGCAGGCCGGCATCAAAATGGCAAAGGGGGAGGACCAGCACGCCCTCTTGTGTGGTGTTTAGTCGCTCGCTGGACTCGGAGCCTGGGTGCTGGCCGAGTATCCTCAGGCAGGATTCTTTCCCTGAAATTCTCTAAGTCGCGCTCTGTTGTGATCGATTTTTTGAAAGCCGCATCCGTGAAGTTGGAGGCATGAGCTTGGCGGCGAGCATTGACATCGTCTCCAACCATCTTGCGAGTTTTAACGAGGAAGAAGAGAGAAGAGTGAGGAACAAAGAAAGGTCGCAGCGTGCGAGCATAAAAAGATACTCACGAGCTAGGGGTTGAAAAGCGCAACAGCGTACTTATGTCATACCTACCCCCTCTATTTATATGCGTCAGGGGGGGGGGGGGGGGTATCTTCATTACGGCGAGTATCGGCCAAGTCGCGCTTTTAGCGAGCAAGTGGATTCCGTCGCGTAGGTTGCACAGCGCAGATAAAGAATCTCACTACGATGATCAAAAACTATAGAGCAAATTCGGCACATTCCAGACAAGATATCGCCCAAACATTAGAAAAGGGAAAAATTAATAAGAGCGCGAGATTCAAACTCGCTTATTACAAACAATAATCGTTCATAAAGTCGCACTTGGCGAGCTTCAAATAAAAGAAAGAAAAATTCTAAGGCCTAGGTCTCTCTGGAGGGTGAGGATGTCGCCCAACCCAGCCCATCTCGCGCGCTCGCCGAAAGTGCTCCGTCGCCAGCGCCATCGCGTCATCGCCAAGCCGCAACTGCTCCTCCATCCTCGTCAGCCGGCCAACAGAGCCCATACTCGCGCGAATACCGGCCAGCTCGTCGAGAACAAGCTGGAGGAGATGGTTGTTAATCGTCAGCTGGCGATCATTCTCCTTTACCATGTGGAAGCGGGATTCCAAGCTCTCCAGAGTACGACGGATTATCGTCACCGGAGGCGGGTTTCTTCTTGGCCTTTTTGACTTTTTCTTCTTGAGGGGGGGGGGTCAAATCAGCGGCGACGTCTTCCTCGCGCGGCCTTTTAGGCTTGGCAACGCCGATGGCACCGGTTAGCGCGGCGAGGCTGTCTTGAAGAAATTTTGCGGCGTCCGATATTATGCGCGAGTTCTGAAAATCCGACTAAAAGACCATCCCCCTATTTATAAAGATCGGCAGGCAGTTACAAGAGGCAAGCAACCCAGATACTCGGCACAGCAGCTCGCCGAATAAGTGTTGGATGTTTCTTCCAAGCTCCTACGTCGCTCAGAAAGAGCGGGGATGTGAAACCCGTATTCGTCGAGGATGGACCCCACCACATCCAGATCAACAAAAGTCAAGGTCAACGAGTCAAGGCAGGAGTCAAAGACAGCATACAAGATCGCGGAAGGCTTGAGCGAGTATAGACGAGCTCCCCTCGCATACTCGCCAGGTAGGATACTAGGCGAGATACTCGCCCAGCCTGTGCGAGTTCCTCTGGAAGTCGCCTAGTCGCCAGGGGGGTGGGGTATAAATATGACCGCCTCTCTCCTTGGTTTTGCTTATAAATAGTACCCCAGGGGTAAGAGGTGAGGAACTGGAAATCCTTGGCAAGTTACTCGCGTGCTTCGTTTTCGAGATACTAGCTGAGTCTTTGGATTCGTTTTCTTTGGAGAGCAAGTCGCGACCTCGCGACTTAGCCAGTTAGCTTCCCTCGTACTCAGTTCGATCATCTTTGGTTGAGAAGGAGCTGCTCCTTTCGAGCATCCGGGTACATGGTGGGACCTTCCTGCCGCAACATCTAGGGTCCTGTTTGACCTGATTCTTCATCCGAGTCACCCTAGCCGTCTGATCTAGCTTCTGAGCCGGTAACCTTAGGCGGCTTTGGTCCGAATTCTGAGGTTAGGATTTTTCCTGGCTTCAACAGGGAGATGATGGAGATTAATAAGCAGGCCTCTTGGTTTGATCCCTTCGTAGTATTCTGACTCCCGACGGACGCATGAGATCAGAGGAAGTTTAGATATAAGGCGTCATACTACCTAGTGCATGAAGGGGAGCTGTATCAAAAGACCATCTTGAGCCCCTTGACCAGATGTGTTCCAGAAATTGAGGTTCCTCAAGTGTTTGGGGTAATTCACTCAGGGGAGTGTGGAAGCCATTTTGGGACTCACACTCTAGAGCAAATAATTCTGAGGCATGGGTACTTCTTTCCAACAATTAGAAAGGATGACAAAGTTATTTTGAGGAAGTGTCAGCTCTTTGCTCCACTTCAACTACAGTCGGCCCAACAACTTCCTTTCATACCGCCGCTTAGTTGTTCACCATATGGGGAATAAATTTGATTGGTCCTTTCTCTCAAGCCAGCAGGCAACATAAGTTCGTTCTTGTGATGATCGACTACTTCTCCAAGTGAATCGAGGCCAAAGCCCTAGCCAAGACCACATCTCAGATCATAAAGAACTTCATATAAGTAGAGATTGCCAGCAAGTTTGGGATTTCCCTCGCCAGTTATAGATAACGGTCCATAGTTCGCTCACAGACTTCTACCAACATTTGGGAACGAATCTTTGATTCACTTCGGTGCATCATCCCCGAAGCAATGGACAGGTGGATGTCGCGAACAAACTCATCATCAACATCCTGAAAAAAAGTCAAAAATCTAGAGGGAAACTGGGTGGATCAGCTCCATTTGGTCTTGTGGGCATTAAGCTTGGCCATGGAGGAGACATATTTCTAACTGAGGCTCTTATTCCAGTCGACTTCGAGGTCAGGAGTTCAAGAGTGGTTGCGATAGAAGGAGATGTAGAGTGGCGCCTCAAAAATGAAGAACCCAAAGCTCTCCCTCGATCACGTTGAATAACTTTGAGACCTTGCATCAGCAAGGCAGGAGGAGGTAAAGAGCAGGATGACAAAGCACTTTGACAAGCATGTCTGCATCAAACAATGGAAGAGGAACTCGTCTTGAAGAAGGTGGATGCTGCAAGAAGATCGACCACCATCAAAAAACTCCACCCAAACTGGGAGGAACCTTTCATCATACAAGAGACACTCGATATTGGAGGATATTATTTACAAAATCATGAGGGAGAACCGCTAGACAACACCTGGAGTGGTGGTGACCTAAAAAGGTCCCACCCCTTAAAGGGAAAGTGCATGTCTGATTGTTATCACACTTTTTGTAATAAATGTATAGCCCTCAAAGATGGAAATAGATTATCTCCTTGCTGATGAATTGTTCCAAGCGTGGGTAGGCCAGCATGACTTATCTCCGTGATCGAGTTAGGGAAGTAGCCTTCGACTTGACACTCGTAGCACTCAGAGCAGATAATGGGACGATGTATTGAGACTTTCTTCTTCATAAGTCCAAACCTCCGTATAGATGGACAAGATCATCTCCCCCTAGCATGCTGGCCGATGATTCCCAGTTCGCACTTCTCATCCGACTACAAAGGTTATATGGAGGGAGAGTTCAGAATAAATCTCCCAATTTGACACAGAGAAGGTCATTATGCCTTGAAGAAGGATCCTTCACCATTAAAGGTGTCGTTGAGACCGTTAAAGAGCTATAAGCTCTTCACATGATGAGAAATAATCATGAAAGTTTAAAAGCTCATCATCACTTGGGCAACGAGCCTTCCCGAGTGGTGTAAGCTAGAGCTTCGGATGAATGCCTCAAGTGTGTGAGTCCTAAAGAACCTCTCAAATACCACTCTTTGTCCAGGTTTCTTCTACTCCTCGAGAAGAGGTTGGAGGAAGACCTCGAGTGTGTAGCGTCCTACAAGACCTCGCAAGAGTCTTTCCCCTCTGCAAGTACCTTGGCTTTTGTAACAAGACAGTTAAAGGCCGATCTACATGAGCGAAACGGGAAATGATCCTCTAGCTCGACACTCGTAACACTCAGAATGGATGATGGTACGATGTGTCAGGTGATGTAGTGAGTCCTCCTAAGTCCAAGCTTTTGCATAGACAGTCGAGATCAGCTTCCCACTTGCATATTAGCCAACGACCTCCCGATCGTACTTCTCATCTGACTGTAGCCGCCTCCTCTGTAGCGAGTCAGGATTTTCTTGGCTTCAACATGTTGAGTCTGCTACTCGACCTTATGTTTTAAGGAATTTTTCGAGAGAGGGAGCCTGCAAACGACCTTAGAATTGTTAGAATTTTCTAACCTATTGTAATATGCTGCTCAACCCTGGAATGGATGAAATTTCCCTGCATGCCCACAACTCAGCCCTGGACTTGCTGGAATTTTTGCAGTCACAAAACCCTTTGTTTGCATAATTGTAGAAATTTCCCCAAATATCGGAGCGTGATGCATTGACTCAGACTCACGAAATGTCATGATGTTATGAAGCCCAAAAATCACCCTTTATCATGACAAAATATCTCAATGTAATAGAATATACATGTATGGAAGAATACCACAATACATTTAACCTGTTTGAAGGATAGAATGAAAAAAAAAAGAGTAAAGGGTGCTTTGGAACTTCTATGAGTACAAATATTAAAGATTACATTGTTTGCTTCAAAGAAACTTGGCTGACACAAAAGTGCTTAGATGGGCTTCTTGACTTGTCATTTATACCAAAAAGGCACTCGAATACATGATTAAACTATATTATTTTAAAACAGGTGCATACTCCAACATAGGAGGAGCAAGCATTCAGTGGTTAGAGGACATGAGCTTGATGATTCATTTTCTTTTCTTTCTTCCTTGATTTGTTCATCCATTTGCAGGTGAAGACGCATATTCCAACATACACTGCCGAAGTAGACTTCGAGTCGATGTTGTTTTCCACCACTGAGTTGATGGTTCCTGACCAGGCGATCATCAGTTGTAAGCCTGACCACGACACCGCGTGCACCTGGTCGCCCTATCTTGATTTAGCCACGAAAAACTCATCTTTGGTGCACTCGGACTCAGGAATCATCAAACCAAATTTTGTCAAACCACCGGTGAGGAAGAGGGAGACATCGCCGGACGGGGTTGCCAGGAGATGCCAGCATTGTGCCACCGAAAAGACACCGCAATGGCGGGCTGGGCCGATGGGACCAAAGTCGCTATGCAACGCCTGCGGCGTCAGGTATAAGTCCGGCCGCCTCTTGCCAGAGTACCGCCCGGCATCGAGCCCTACCTTTGCGGTATCCGAACACTCAAACTCGCATAAAAAGGTAGCCGAGATTCGGCGTCAGAAGGGGATCCCTACACCGCTGTATCCTCCTCTATACGAGGGCAAGGCGGCGCCAGCAAGGGAAGGGGCTGCCGCGACGGGAACCGAAGTGGCTAACCCTGGACATAACTTCCTTAATTATGGGCACCAGTATCTTTCCGACTTTCTGCAGAATTTCTGATGTTGGGATTTCAGAATTGGAGATGGACTGACAATCTTGTTTGTTGGATTACTAGCTAGTTCTCAAATATAACATTAATTATTGTGTGTTTTATTATTTATTTATTTTTCAGGACCGTTTTATTTTTCATTCATTTATTTTTAAAAAATCTGTATCCTCTCAGACACAAAGGGATGTTTCGGCATTATATATATATATTAACTGTTCTTTTTGTAAGGAGCATTTTTTTATGATGATTTGTGAATATATATATTATAATTAATGTAGAATTTCTCTTGCATTATAAATTGATAGTTTATTTGGATTACAACTAGCTTTAGGTCTGTTTATAGAAGATGTGTTTATCTAAACATTGAATGTTTTATAAGGGACCATTTAACTAGCAAGGGTTGTTATGAAGGTTCTAAGATCCTGTCGTATTTTGGTTTGAATTGGGCTAACTAGGGTTGTTATGAAGGTTCTAAGATCCGGTCGTATTTTGGCTTGAATTGGGCTCAAATTGTGTTAGACTAGCAGTTTTAGGCTCGGCTTTTCTACCCAAATGGAGTATTTGACAACTGTATGTGAATAATTAATTTAATTATTCTGATATACCGGTATGCACTATGCAGTATGGTTGATTGATCCTGTATCATTTAGTTTTAATGATTTATTATCTCATAGGCTTATAGCTATATAATTGGAGAAAATTTTATGTATAATCCCCACACGATTACAGTGCAAAATTATTTGTTTTAAATTATTTTTTTCTATTATTAATACTTTATTATTTCTTTTAAAAATAAACCTAATTTTTATATTATTACAAAAAAATTTATTTAATTTTTTATTTATTTCAATTAAAATGTTATTATTAATTTTTATTTTTAAAAATTTTGAAAAATTTTTATGAAATACTTTTAATTAATAACTTAATTTGATTTTAATAAAAAATATTTAAAAATAATTTGTAATTTTAAAAAATGCTTTTAAAATTTTAATTTTGAAAAATAATTCATGCGGTCGTAACCGCTTGACCGGTGAAAATAAGTCCCCCCCAATGGAGCTTTAATCTCACGCGATGTCGATCAGAAAAAAAAAATGTTTTTTTTTGATTCTGTCCTTTGACGGTACAGGCGAAGGTGACTTTCTTCCCCCCTCTCCACATGAAGAAAGAAAAAAAATGAAGAGAGGTCTTTATTTTTTTCTCCTTTTGTGAAGTGTGCGGCTAAAAAAGAGAGATGTCTCTAGTTTATTCGCGGTGAGGTTTGGCGCTAGAGAAACAAGTGTGAAAAAGTGCGGCGCTGAGAACTGGCGTTCCGAGGTAGAACTTTTGTGGCAGACGCGGACTGGAGTTGCTGCTCGCAGTGGAGGCTACATTCGCAGATTCTATACAAAACAATTTCTCATAGCTTTGGTGGGAGGCATGATCCGCAAAGTGAAGAGGTAATTTTTTGTTATTTTAGATTGACTAACAAATTTTTTTCGATGATTTGCATTTTTTTCGGTATTGTTTTTATTTGAATCAACTGAAAATTGGGAGACTCTTGTGCAACTTCTTCATCTTTCAGGGTTGTGGAATCAACAATTCATCATTCAGATTTGCATTCGGTTAAAATTGATGTTACTAAGTTTGATGAGAAATGTAACATTGGCATGTGATGATGCGAGGTGATGGATGCGCCATGCTCTCTAAATTTGGAGGATATTCTTGATGATGACAAATGTCGAACATGAATCAGAGTGCTTGCAGGTTGATCAGAAAATTTTTGACACAATAAACCAAATATAGAGTTATGTTGTGGATGTCTATGATAAACCTTTTAAGTATATTGCTGAACAAATATCTTACAAAGAGTGTGGAAAATCATCTCCACATGAAACGTTCATTATACCGATTTCAAATTAGACGTGGAGTCGAACTGGATGAGCACTTGAATGGATTTATGAAATTATTGACATATCTATTGAATTTGGATGAGGATATTGGTGATGAAGACAAGACACTCATTCTATTGAATTTGCTTCTAGATGGGTATGGGAACTTCACTATGTTTATCATTCATGGGAAGGAGGTCTTAAAGTATAGTGATGTGTCTACGACATTGCTAAACCATGAGTTCTGTCGAAAGGATAAAGAGTCATCGAAGACGTAGTTGGTCAAATCACTTGTCAAAAATAAGATCTAGCTCGAGTTTGACTGGCTTGAGCCAGAGCTCGAGTTTTTAGTAAGTCAGCTCGTCAAACTGTTTAACTCAATTGGTGATGAAAAGTTGGAAAAACTCCATCGTTAAGCGTGTTCGGGCTGGAGTAGTACCGGGATAGGTGACCTCCTCGGAAGTCCCTATGTTGCTCGCTTAACCAGAGAGTTTCGCTCATCAAAGGAAGGTTGTGGCCACCAACAACCCGCCCGAGTGCTGGACAGGATTTGGGGTGCTTGGGTTGCAGCCCGGTAACCGGAACCGGAACATGTGGAAATTAGAGTACATGTTGGGGCGCGGGGACGTTACACTTTTCATCCGGGTCAACTGCGATTTCATGGCGCTGAAGCGATCGTCAAAAGTAACGATTCTCCTTCTTAATATTAAGACATGCTAGTCCTCTTATTATGACATAATTGCATGGAAGCATTTTTACTAATTAGTGGAAAATGAGACTTCCAACTGGTCAATATGGATTATCCCCGATTGAAATTAAATATAGAGTTCAAATTGATGTACGGGGGTAGACATGTTGTGTTAAATCCATCTGCAGCAAGTTGGTCCGGATTAGTGATGTTTCATTTTGCGTGTTGGAGAAAACTCCGTGAAAAATTGTATGTTGTTTTGGGTGTTGCAGAGTGCTGCAGGGAGTACTAGAGGCCAACTATAGGAAATACCCGAGATTGTGACATAATTGTTGTACTGTTGATATCACCCGACAATAATGACTTTCACTGGTGATAGCTCCTAGTGAGCAGCGGTTTTGGTCGTGAAGCATGTCCTGGGGAGTAGGTGTGTAGCATTAGAAGCTAAAGGGCATGTTGTGCGTGTGAGCGCTTGCGTTGCGTGCGTGCGTGCGGGCACACTGAGTCTGGGTGCTTTCAAGCCTTGGAGGGAGCGCGACTTGTCCGACCGGTTTGATTTTTCCCACGCTTCCTCGGTCTAAGTCTTTCCGATTTGGCTTAAAAATCTTTTAGGAGAACCCCGTCATTTTTAATATATATATATAATATATATATTCATTTATTTATTTATATATTTACATATATGTATATATGTAATGCCTCCACTAAACCACTGTTTGAAGTAATGAATGAAAAAAAAAGTAAGGTGTGCTTTAGACCCATACTCAATAACTATATTATTTTAAAACCCCTGACACGTACAATCTCCAACACAGGGAGATCAAGCATTCGGTGGTTAGAAGATATATGCTTGATGATCATTTTCTTTTCTTTCTTCCTTGTTTTGTTCATCCATTTACAGGTGAAGAAGCATATTCCAACATATGTCGCCGCACTAGACTTCAAGACGATGCTGCTTTCCACCACTAAGTTGACGACCCCTGACCAGACGGTCATCATTTGAATGCGTGACCACAGCACCGCGTGCACTTGGTCGCCCCATCTCCATTCAACCGCGAAAAACTCATCTTTGGTGCACTCGGACGCAAAAATCATCAATCCAATTCCCGTCAAACCATCGGTGAAGAAGAGGGAGACATCGACAGACGGGGTTGTTAGGAGATGCCAGCATTGCGCCACCGAAAACACACCGCAATGACGAGTTGGGTCGATGGGACCAAAGTTGCTATGCAACACCTGCGATGTCAGGTATAAGTCTGGCCGCCACTTGTCAGAGTACCGCCCGACATCGAGCCCAACCTTTACCGTCTCCGAGCACTCAAATTCGCATAAAAAGGTTGTCGAGATTCAGCATCAGAAGGGGATCCCTTGTTGAAATTATTGAAGTGAGAAGTGGTGGAAGTTGGGCGGACTGAATGGGCAGTCCATAGAGACCGCACTGACTGGGCGGATAACTTTGGCAAATAGCCTAGTCGAACAGCCAGTTTCAGATGTGGTTCTTCTCTGGCGATCTGGACCAGCAAGCACTCTGGTGGAGTAACCGAGCGGATAGGGATGTCTATCAGCGGGTATTGGCGGACTCAATTGGAGTTTGCCGAGTCCGGCAGGATTAGTGTGGCAGACTCGTTTGGAGCTCGCTGGTGTCCGACAAGGTTCTGTGCTTGTGGTCTGGATGTTGGATCGTGTAGGCACAGGTGCGCGGACTGGTTTCCTGGAGGTCGCGCGGACTGATTAAGAAGTCTGCATGGTGGCGGACTGATGTTGTTCAGTAGGGCGTGATCTCGGTATCATGTGGTGCGATTACTTTGGAGACCGCAGAGCTTGTTGTGGACCTGGTCTGGTGGGACTAAGTCCAGTTGGTTGCCTAGTTCCCAGAGTTCGCCTATTGCGGACTGCTTCTGGTATTCGCGAGTTTGGCAGATTGACTGGGCATGGATTTTGCTTAGTCGCGGGCTGCAGGTTTGCGCGGATTGGAAGTAGTGTTCGCGGGGTCGTGCGGACTGGTGTCGGTGTTCGACAGCCCGCCTTGTTGTGTTTGCCATGTGGTTTGATGTAAGCATGGTAGACTGGTATCATTATCCTGCTGCTGATAGTTGCGGTGCTTGGTGTCTGCACTATGTGGATATAGGGTGTTAGCCGACAGGGTTGACCGGAGGTTATCCTATCAGTATAAGTGGTGACAAGTCTCTTCCCCACACCTATAAATAAGACCTCTCGACTCGTCATTTATAAGCAGTGAACAGTAAGAACAAGCTCGCACTTGATTTTGTGATTACGGTTTTCTAACCGCTGCGACTAAGGAAGTTGGTTCTGTGCAGCCTGTGCGGCCAACACCAAGCGGCTAGGCAACTAGTGGAAGCTTGGTGTGGATCAGTTCGCGGATACAGTCAATGGTTAGCAGCAGCTCGCATTCTCAACTACTTGATCACTTCCTCGGAGTTGCGGATAAGCAGAGCAGTTCGCCCGGTCTGTCAACGGGTTCTGTTCGGCCTTCAGCATTGCAATAACAACAGTCTACACAGTTAGCTGTGGATAGGCGGCTTCGACGGTCTCGACGGACTCGGCTGGCGGTTAGGCGGCTTGTGCGATTACATGACTATGTTCGAGCGGTTACTTTCGTTGCTGTTTTTTGTTTCCTAGATTATATGGTAAAATCATGTCTTGCAATGTATGTCTCGTCCTGTAAAAGAAGTTAATTTCAATTGGAAACTATTGTTGATGTCTTTTACTTGTCTTCGGTTGTGGTTGTGCACTTTTATGTGAGGACCCTGACCAGTCTGGCTTGCCGGCGCTGCTATTCGTCTCAGGCCCCCATCATGGACTGCAGCCCGTGCCACCCCAACCCCTCTCCGTGCCACTTCGGCCACGGCGGGTTGTTGGAAACCGCAGCGTGAAGCCCCTGACCACGGCGCACCTGCTTTCTGTGTTTTTGTCCCAGGTCCCGCGGACTGCAATTCTCCCTTTGACGAGAAGTAATCCGGTTAAGCGGGCCTACTGGGACTTCTCCGGAGGTCACCCATCCCAGAATTTCTCCCGTCCGAGCACGCTTAACTATGAAGTTTTTTCACTTCCCATCACCTATTGAGTTGCGGTTTCCAACAACCCGCCGTGGCCGAAGGGGCGCGGAGAGTGGTTGGGGTGGCACGAATTGCAGTCCATGATGAGGGTCTGGGACGAATAGCAGCGCTGGCGAGCCAGGCTGGTAAGGGTCCTTACATACCTTCTCGGCGAAGATCTCTGAGAAGTTGTCGGCGATGACAACTGTCAAGAAGTGGTTGTTATAGGAGGCAATTCTGAAACGGTGAAGGCGTGAAAGCGAACCGATACAAAGGCTGCATTCGCTCTGAAGCGCAAGGTTTCATCGGAGCTAATCGACCACATTATTGATTGTCGATCGGCAGCTGAAATCTGGACGACCTAGTTCATAGATATAACAAGTTTCTATTAAGTTGATGATATCAATTTTTCTTATAGTGATATTACAGATGATAATAAAGCTATTTATAATACTGACGATGTTGACTGTGACGATAACGATCGTGACAATATCGATCGTGGCAATATCGATCGTAACGTCATTGATACGGACACTGCAATATTTTTAGTCATTAGCAACACTTTAGTTTGCAACATTTACAAAATTTCGTCTAACAATAAAATATAGAACAGTTTATATATAAATGTTGCAATCAAATAAAAATTTTAGACAATATTTGTGACACAATATTCAATAAATGTTCTATTATCCATTATTGAGAAGAGTTACTAAATGTTATATATGTTGATGCCCTTTAAACAACAATTTTAATGTGTTGCGGCTAATCATGTTTGTGCTTAGCTTGGATAGACTTGTTATTTTGTTCTCGTGTTAGTGTTATATGTACGGGTGAATCTGTGAATCCATGATTAAAACGGATTCGCTCTGTTTGAAATATCGAGACAACTATATGAGTGGAAACATACTTTAATCCATGAAGATGGATTTGTGTGGTTAGGGATCTCCAAGTCTACAAGATCATGATGAAGAAGATGACCCGTCTTCTCCCTCCTTCGGCTAGATCTCGCTAGCGTTGAGATATTAGGACTGAATGAGAGTGAATATGATGATTCCTTGTCTCGGGGGACCATAACCTATTTATAACAAAACTTAATGCGATCAGTTTACATTTAAGCTCATCATATAACATAAACGACGTCTGGTATCCACACATAATCTGAACCGTCCATACAATATGAAACGCATTTGATTCAATTAATTAGATCCCTAAATCAAGTTTATTTTAATGACAACACAGTAACACTGATAATTGACATATTTGATTGACAATATTATTATAATTATTATTATTTTTAGATAATTTTACAATAATTTCTTATTAATTTTCTTATATAATATTATATAAAATATTAAAATATTCAACGTATTTATTTGTCAATGATTTATTTTATTTTATTTTTATTAATAAGCAGTTTTTTTTTTTAAAAACCCGATATTTACTTCAATTTAATTTTATGGGATTATTTGCTGGCCCATTCAAGATAAGTGCAATAGTTATGGTAATAAATTTTATGAATAACAACAACACTCATTAATCTTTATCCTATCATATTTGTACAATTTTTATTTGACGAGTCTAACCCGATTACACGTGTGGGAACTGGGAACACAACAAGATCAAGACTTTACTAGAGGAGGCGAGTTCGAGCGGGGAGGTTGAACTCGCCCACTATGCGAGGACGGCGAGTCCGGCCACATGCCGAGCTGGTGAGGCAAGTTCAAATGCATCCTAAGAATATGAACCATCACATTTAGGCTGTTTTGGCACGGCTTATCGCGGCTTATTTGTTCTAATGAGGTTGGACAAAAACGTTCTTGTCATAAAATGAATGTGTGGTATCACAAATGTTACAAAAAAAGAAACTAGTTTGAGGCATAACATTTTGGTATGACTATGACATTTTTAGTCAACCTCACTGGAGCAAATAAGTCGCGATAAGCCGCGTCAAACGCTGCCTTATTTATGTGCGATCAAACGTAAGTGAGCTTAAACTCTTTCAAAACCAATAAAAATTGAACTTGGGTAAAAAGATTGTCTCAAAAATTCCAAACAAAGATAAATAATAACCCCTATGTTTGCAATTAAGAATTCGTTTGGCAAGACGGTGGCTATCATAAACGTCATGAACTTATTTTCAGATTCAATTTCTCTCTCTTATACAGAAAGAGATCGTCTCTCTCGCTTCTCTCGTCTGAGTCGTCTCCCTCTCCCCTTTCTGCTAGGCCTGGCTGAGAGCCTCTTAGGAAGAGCTCTTCCCTCGATTGGCGATTTGGCGATCTCCTTCGGCGGAATCAAAGTCGTATTGTGCTGTTTGGCGTGAATCCAGCCAGCTGTCGCGAGATTTGGGCGACGTCGGTTGTGCTGGGTTGGGGAAATTCTGAATTAGACTTTACCTTTGAGTTTTCTTCTTTTTCCTTCCATAAATTTCTCTGTAAGTTCTCCTCAGCTGTATCATTATCAGTTAGACGTTCTTTCTCATTCCAATTTAAAGAACTTGTCAACAATTTCTAAACTTTGTGAGAAATTGGCCGAAACGAAAAAAATCAAATACTTATTATCTTATTAACAAGCTAATTCGGCTTATTTTGATACTTCCGTTCTCAACAGCGACTACAAAACAATCATTTTCTGCTATGAAGTTTATTAAAAGAAGACTGCACAACAAAGTGGAGGATGAATTTCTGGCAAATTGTATGACTTTCTACATAGAACGAGAAATAATATAGAAGATCGAGAAAGGTGTGCTGTTTGATGAATTCTATGAGTTAAAAAAATGATGTGCACAACTAAAATTAGATAACATTCATATGGTAATTTTATTATTATTATTAATGCTAAAATTTCAAATTAGAAATTTTTTTGCTTATTATACTTTGATTCACAATTTTTTGGGCTCCCCTTACTTCGAATCCTGGATATGCCCCTGCTCGCGTGGATACCCGCACTTCACGATAAAGTGCACTTTTCCTCCCCCGGTCCCCAACATTCCCCTAAAGCACAACAGAAACCAGAACTCAATTTTCAAACGCTACACCAATCAATAAAGGCCAAGTGTAATGTATTTGCCATTTGGCGCCTACAGCTGGAGCAAGCCGAGAAAAAGCCAGAGATCATTTGGTGATCGTGTGCGCGACTCCAACTTAAAAAAATAATCGTTGTAATAATAAACCTTGGTTTATAAATAGTTCTCACTCTACTTCGCCGTTCTTCCGGCCACAACTTTTCGGCTTCAGAATGGAAGAGAGACGACGTCCAACGGCGGATGATCCTGCTATGAAGAAATGCAAAGAAGACGGCGGCTCGGCAAGCCTCCGGCGAAAGCTCATTCAAGCGGAGAAAAATAATGTATGCTTACTCTACCCGCTCTTCTTCCTTCTCCTCCTATGTCTATCTCCGCCCCTTTTTAATGATTGTCGGAGGTTCTTTAATAAGCGAGCTGAAGCAGAATACTATTCAACTGCGGTTCTTGGCGCACATTTAGGTTTCCCCTTGTATGCTGCTTTTGTGAGCATTTGAAGATTTTCGATCTTTACACAGCGCCTCATCTTCTTCATATGGTATACATTTTTTAAAATATGAAGAATTAGGGTTTCAATTCCTTGTTAAAAAGCAGCAATGTAATGTTTGCGTAGTCTATCAAGTATAGATTTCATGGAATTTCTAGTTTGGGAACCCTAAATGGGAATCCTAGCCAGGGTTCGAAGTTGATTCATAAAGCACTTTGAAAAAAATCACTCGAGATTGGTTGATAGCCGTCGACATCAAAGAGACGAGCTATAAAGGGCTTCTTCTTCTTCTTCGTTAGGATTATTTTTCCTTATGGGAGTTCATCTTCTTGCTGAAGACAATGATCAGAAGAAATCGTAGTAACAGAACATGGGAAGCAGTTCTCCATGATAACATTACTTGTTTATTCAAGAACCTTCACAACATCTGCAGAACTAATCTGCGCTCCGAGATCTTTTCCCAAGTGCCAATTGAAAATTCTTCTTCCCTCTTTTTTTCTTTACATTTGATTTCTTTCAATTCTGAGTTAGAACGAGATTGTGTTGGATTAGCCGAATCAGTCTTTCTCTGGCTGAATCTACAATCCACCATTGTTAGGTAACCACAAACACCATTACCTTGTTCTGTCTAAACTCATACTATGGAGATGAGTTTCTAGGCATCGGTTTACAATCTTGGTTTAACCATCAGATTGAAAATGGTAGACCGTGGAAGTGTTTAGCTTTACCTGTTGATTGTTGTACTGTAAAAAAATTCTCTCCAAAAATTGCTTATAAAAATTGTGCATTGTCAGTGACAATATTCAAGGTGGGCATGTGGTGAAGCCTGTATACTTTGTTTAGGAATAGCTGGGCGACCGTTAGAGCTGTGTAGGGATGTTTAGGTGAAATTAATTTAGTCTATTTCCTCAATCTGTCTACCAACATGGTTTCCTTCTGAAAGTAGAAGTCCTTCGTTGAAAATTTCAATGATCCTGAAAAACGCGTACATCAGGAGAAAAAAATACATAAAAAGTTAACAAATTAGTTAAATGACCAATGGACAGAAGATTGTAAGGGAAGGACGAGACATGCAATATAGAAGAGAGAGTGAGGGTAGAAAACGACAAAAAATTGTTCCTTTGCTAGCAATAGGGGAAAGAGAGTCGTTACCGCAATAATTTTATTGCGACCAAAGAGAGGAGTGTAAAGGATAAAACTTGATGAGGACTCGGTCATATGATTGGTAGCACGAAGTCTATGATCCATTTAAATCAGGACGGCATGGGCACTCAAGGTACCTGATGATAGAAATAAGATCTCTCTTCTCCGGTTTTTGGTTTTAACTTTTACAGGTAAAAGACATACACGGGTGGAAGAAAGAGGGAGTAACACAGGAAAGACATTCAGATTTTTATATATATCTTCTCACACGGTTACAACACTTTATATAGCCTATTGGCTATTAATTAAGGCAGAAAACAGGTAGGGATACTTATTAAATGAAGTACTAATACCGGATACATTTCCAATGCAGAGAAAATAACAAAAAAAGACTCCAGGAGATGAAGGGGTAGATGATCATTGATGGCGGTTCAGATTTCCACTTCTACACCCCCTCTAAATCCGGACCGTTCTTTACTCCAAGCCTATCCCGCAACTCTATAAACCGCTGTCTTGGTAATGGCTTGTTCATGATATCAGCTAGCTGGAGTTGTGAGGGCAGTACTCCAGCTCAATCACCTTCTTCTCGACGATCTCTCTGATGAAGTGAAATCGGATGTCGATATGCTTGCTACGAGCATGAAAAACGGGATTTTTGGCCAACGCGATGGCTGAAGTGTTGTCGCAGATGATTTTTACTCCCTTTTCCGCTTTAACTTCTTCTTCTTCTTCCTTTTCTTCTGCTTTTTCATTCTTGTAAATTTCCTTCTTTAGTTGGGCAAGCCATATGGCTTCGCATGCTGCAGCGTTGAGGGCCATGAACTCCGCTTCTGTTGTGGATAACGCCACGGTTTGTTGCTTCCTTGATTTCCAAGAGATAGGGCTGGATCCGACGAAGAAAATAAAACCTCCTGTGCTGCGCCTGTCTTCCAGATTGCCAGCCCAATCTGAGTCGGTGTAGCCCAGGAGAGCGCCTTTTTCTTCTTTCCTGAAGAGGAGACCAAAGGTCTTCGTCCCCTGCAAGTAACGTAGAATTCTTTTTGCTGCATTAAGGTGTGTTTTTGAGGGATTGTTGACGAACCTGGCAAGGATGTTAACTGAATTTTCGATATCTGGTCTCGAATTTGTCAGGTATATGAGAGATCCGATCAAACTTCTGAAATCTTCTTTACTTGCTGGTTCTTCTTCCTCCTTCTTAGCATTAAGCTTTTCTGCGCAAGACATGGGGGTAACTGAGGGATTGCATTCCTCCATATGAAACTTCTTTAGAAGAGAGCGAGTGTAAAGTTCCTGGGAGACAAAAAATCCGCAGCCAAGGTGTTTGATTTGAAGCCCCAGAAAATAGTTCAAGTGTCCAAGGTCTGTCATTTCATATTTCTCCTTCATGTTTTCTCTGAATTCATCGATGAGTTTGAGGTTTGTACCGGTGACAACGAGGTCATCTACATACAGGCTGACAAAGATGCTTCCCTGGTGTTCATTTTTGATGTATAAGGTAGGTTCGTTAGGGCACGGAACAAATCTTTCACTGATGAAATAGGTGTTGATGTTATGGTGCCAAGCACGGGGGGCTTGCTTTAACCCATAGAGGGCTTTGTGAAGTTTGAAAATTTTGTCTTGCTGCTCCTTTACTTCAAAACCAGGTGGCTGGCATACATATACATCTTCGGCTATTTCACCATTGAGAAACGCTGATTTTACATCCAGTTGAAAGATCGGTAAGTTATTTTGTGCTGCAAAGGCTAATATCAACCGAATTGTTGTCATTCTTGCTACAGGCGCAAATGTTTCTTCAAAGTCAGTACCAGGTTTTTGTGTAAATCCTTTTGCTACTAACCGTGCTTTATATTTGTGCAAAGTTCCATCTTCATTGAGTTTTGTTTTAAAGATCCATTTGAGGCCTATTATGCTGCGGTTAGGGGGTCTGTCAACTAGTGACCATGTGCCATTCTTTTCAATTGCATCTAGCTCCTCCTGCATGGCAGTTCTCCATTCTTCTTCTGCAAGTGCTTCTTTAAGGGTAGTAGGTGTTGTTGCAAAACAGGCTTCCTCGGTTGCATTATATATATCTTCAAGTGTTCTAGTTTTAATGGGCTGTGATGATTCATCATCTGAGCTTTCTCGGTCTGATCCAGTTATTGGCACGCTGTCACGGAAGGGGCTGGGGGAAACCTCGAGCTCAACCGACAGCAAGGGGGTGGATTGATGTTTCACTGAATCTGATGCCCAATTCCAGGTGGAATGTTCATGAAAAATGACATCCCTTGAGATGATTATTTTGTTATTGGTTGGTTCAAGTAATCTGTATCCTTTGCTTTCACTGCTATAGCCAAGGAATACACATTTCAGTCCACTAGCTTCCAGCTTGTCTCTTCCTTCTTTGCTTATGTGAGCGTAGGCAATACAACCAAATATTCTTAGATGAGTTACCACCGGCTTTACGTTATAGATTATTTCATATGGAGTTGTGCTGGGTAGGGCCTTGGTGGGTGTTCTGTTTAGGATATAAACTGCAGTGTTAGTGGCTTCTCCCCATAGCATCTTAGGGCAGGAGGCATGTATAATCATGGTTCTGGCCATTTCTATCACAGTTCTGTTGCGCCTTTCTACTACCCCATTTTGTTGGGGGTATGAGGGGTAGTGAGCTCTCTTCTAATGCAGCCGTTTCACATAGTTTGTTAAATTGGGATGACAGGAACTCTCCTCCTCTATCTGTTCTCACAGTCTTTATTTTCCTTTCTAGTTGGTTTTCCACTTGGTTTTTGAAGTTTTGAAAGTAGTGATATGCTTCAGATTTTTGTACTAGGTGAAAGAGCCACATATATCTGCTGAAATCGTCCACGATGAGTAGGTAGTACTTTTTTCCTCCAAGGGAAATAACAGGAGCAGGTCCCCATAAATCTAAGTGAAGTAAATCAAGAGGGGCTGAGCTTCTTCGAAGGGATGTTCTTGGAAAAGGACTTCTATGGGTTTTTCCTTCTGCACAGGCAGAGCAAGGTTGGGGTTTTAGTTGTTTCTTTTGTAGGCCTTCAACAAGTTGTCCAGTTTGTATTTTCTGAATGGATTGGTAGCAAATATGACCAAGTCTATGATGCCAGAGGGAGGATGTTTGACTGGACAATGGGTCAGTGACAACACTTGCCTGAGGTAGGTGGGTGCCTGGTTTCAAGATGAGGGTAAATATGTTGTTGTCACTCATGTTGGCTGAGACAACTATTGTGTTACTCTTGGGTTCAATAATGTCACAAGTTCTTGAATTAAAAATGACTTTAAGGCCCTTGTTCATCAGTTGTCCTACACTCAATAGATTTTGTGAGAGGGTTGGGACAAATTGAACATTTGAGATGAGTTTAGTGGCCCCTTGTGGTGTGAGCACAGCAATGGTCCCTTTTCCTTCAATTCTCTTCTTTTTTCCATCTCCTAGGACGACCTCTGATTTCCAGTTTTCATCAAACTCTGTGAAATAATCCCTATTGTTTACCATATGGTTGGAGCAACCACTGTCAATATACCATACAGATGGGTATGCTGACCCGTCGGTTGTGTTACAGGTGAATAAATACTCCTCAGTTTGTGTTTCTGGCACCTTAACTTCTTCTTTTGCTTTATGCCAACAGCGGTCAGCAGAGTGATTTGGAACTTTACAATGTTTGCATCTCCAGTAGCAGTCTTTGGATTCGTGATTTGTTTTTTTACATATAATGCACTTGGGATAGTGGTTAGAATACCGCTCATTTCCTGAGTTGTTTGAGTTTTGTGGGCTTTTGTAGTGTTGTTTGCCTCATTTTTCTTCGTTTTCTCGATGTCTTGTTTCTTTTGAATATTTGTTTGAGTTGAAAAGCCTTTTCTAGAGGTGGTTCAGCATGGCTTAGCAGATCTTGATGGGTTTGCAGGGAGGCCATGAGGTCAATAACAGTGAGGTTTTCAAGGTCGTGGGCTTCCAATATGGCTGAGACAATATGTTTATGTGAGTTTGGAAGGGATCGTAGTATCTTTTCAACTATCTGCTGTTCTTCTATTACTCCCCCAAGGATTCTAATTTGATTTACAATACTAATTACTTTAGCAAAAAACTCTTGCACAGTCTCAGTTTCAAGCATGGTGAGTAAATCAAAATTGCGTCTTAGAGAATATAGTTTGAGTTTGATCACCTTTCGAGATCCCTTGTACTCAGCTTCGAGTCTTTGCCAGGCTTCTTGAGCAGATTTTGATCACAATTCTGGGATATATTGTTGATGTAATCCCTTGTTGCAATAGATGCAAGGCCAGAGCATCCTTTTGTAGTTCTTCTTTGCTGAAGGTGGGCCTATCTCCTCCAGTTGCACCGGTTGCAACCTGAACAATGGGCTGTGGGCCATTTTTGACTATGTTCCAAAGGTCTTGGGATCTTAGTAAAGTCTCCATTTTGTCACTCCAAAAATCATATAGTTCTCCATTAAAAATGGGAATGGTGGAATGGGTGTAAAGGGGTGAGGATGAGATGGTAGATGATGAGCCCATGGAAAAAAAAGGACACAGGAAAGAAAACAAAACTGCTCTGATACCACTGATAGAAATAAGATCTCTCTTCTCCGGTTTTTGGTTTTAACT
The DNA here is from genome assembly GCA_039583875.1 of Platanthera guangdongensis. NCBI lineage: Eukaryota > Viridiplantae > Streptophyta > Magnoliopsida > Asparagales > Orchidaceae > Platanthera > Platanthera guangdongensis. Next base: position 174,386,321 of record CM077160.1, on the reverse strand, counting down.
TTTACAGGTAAAAGACATACACGGGTGGAAGAAAGAGGGAGTAACACAGGAAAGACATTCAGATTTTTATATATATCTTCTCACACGGTTACAACACTTTATATAGCCTATTGGCTATTAATTAAGGCAGAAAACAGGTAGGAATACTTATTAAATGAAGTACTAATACCGGATACATTTCCAATGCAGAGAAAATAACAAAAAAAGACTCCAGGAGATGAAGGGGTAGATGATCATTGATGGCGGTTCAGATTTCCACTTCTACACCTGATGTGACAAAAAGTAGTCGTAGAATTAGTGATCGCAATATCCGAGTGGAAATACAACATGCGATGAAATGTCTTTAGGAAGAATACTGTACCGTGAAGGAGCATTAGACTGTCGGCCACCATCACGGTTGCTGTTCGGACCGCAACCACCCATCCCTCGACTAGGGGGAGCAAGATGGGGATGTCAATGATAGCAAGTCAGCCTCCTTAGTGTGGCTTTTCTTCACACAGTGGTCACACATAGGAGGTGTATGATTGGGTGGTCCACGATCAATCTCAGCAAAAATGGAGTGATATGTTTGTGCGGTGGGACCAAGGGATCGGCGACGATTCTCATCATTGAAGAACATGTTGAACGCTTCCCGAAGAGAGTGAAGAGATTGAAGATGAATAACGTGTAAGCGAGCAATATCAAACTCCATGTTGAGGTTGTTGGAAACGTGTATAGGCTCTCCCCACTCGAACTCAACTCCACAAACCAATTCCACGCCACTAAAATAGCACAAGTCCAACTTGCGAGACCGCCACACAAACCGCCTACCCGCGCGGTCTCCCTCCTGCGGGTTGCACACACTTCTCACGAGATCGCCACAAACCGCGCGAGCTCCACTGCGAGGTGTCCGGGACGCGAGACCAACACAACAAACCGCAAGCTGGCGCAGGCGAGAACCTCTCCTAGACCGCGAGACCGCCCTTGCAGGCAAGTAATCCTCTCGCCGAGATCAGTCCTGCGAGACCACCACACGCGAGTACGCAAGCCGCAACCTCCCTTCTCGCGGCGTGATCAAACCGCGAGCTGCTCACCTATCCGCGAGCTCCACTTCGCGTGGCGAGATCGCCAGTCCGCGCGGCTTCTCCTTCTAACCGCCCGGTTAGTTCTCGCTCCAGCGCTGCAGCGCTTCTCTCTCTCTCTCTCTAAACAAGAACCGGAATTTTTGGAGCTTCTCTCTATTTTCATTCAAAGAAAAATGTACAAGGGGGGCCTTTATATAGGCAATCAAAAAAACAATCATCTTCTCTCTCCTATTTAAGGCATACTCTCTCTCCTATTAATTGCTCATACAAAATAATATTAAAAATAAATGTTGACATAGTCAACCCACACTAAAATCCAACAGAGGTTCATAGGCAAAACACGCACCCAAAAACATAAAAAAATGAATTCCCAAGTGATCAACACAAATTTATATTTTTACCAAAATTTCTCTTGGAAGTTGGCTTAATTATAGGACTTTGCACCCCTCTTATTTATGAAATTACAAGAACCTCCCACCCTTCAAGTTTACAGTTCATAACATCCATGCATAAAAAATCTCATCAAAGTAAATTTTCACGAGAATCTTTTTGGACGTTTTTAGAGAATTTCAAAAGTAAGAGATGAGATATTTTTTTAGTTTTAAAGTAAGAGGGGCGCAACCTGTAATTTAGCACGCTTAGGGGTGGCCCTATATATGTATGTTTATGTATATATTCTCCACAACCTGATTGTATGTGTTTACATAAATTACACGAATAAATGTTGGTGCTTGCCATTCTTCCACTGTAGATTTGAAAGTAATGCAAATGAATGATGTAAGAATAAATATCTCATATTTCATGCAGCAGCAGCAGCAGCAGGTTAAACAATCAAGTGCCATCATCCAAGAGGGACCAGTTGATACGAAAGCAGCAGTGCAGCTTTCAGATGCTATGTTCCAAAAGCTTCTGAGAAACCGCATCTTGGAGCTGATTAAACAAACAAATTTCATGAACAACCAAGGTGGATCCGACGACACGAAAGCAGTGCAGATTTCAGATGCTGTTTTGCAACGGGTGAGAAACAGCATCATGGAGCAGCTCAAACAATCAAATGGCATCATGACACAGAGGCAGCTTTCAGATGCCATTATCCAAGAACTGGGGTATAAGCTAGCTCTAATTAGGATTTGTGCATTCATGCGAATATTCTGCACCTTAAAACCATTGAGCTTGCTCACAGACGAATGAGCGATAGGACGCGGAAGATCATCAGCCAAAATGATTATCTAAAGGAGGAGCTGTGCAGCACCGCGGATTCTGCTTTCAAAGACGACCGTACCACCGCAGAGATCAAGCCCGGGGGTGGGACTGAAGGCGCCAGAGTTCAGATTGTTCGAGCGGAAACCAGTACAGCTGCTAACCCGCCGTCTGCAATTCCGCCCACCACGAGGGAAACAAATGAAGCTTCTGAACTTGCTCCCGGCGGTCACCCGGCCGACAACAACAGCGGCATAAATTTACAGGGGAAGGAGGTGCAGGGGTCAGTTTTTCATGGGCAACCATCATCATCGTTCCCAAATACTGAAGCGCTGCTGCCCCCAATACAATTCTTCCACGGGCAACCATCATCATTCCTGAGCCAAACGCTGCCCCCAATACAATTCCATCATCTTCCACCACCATTTCCGAGTGAAGCGCTGCCGGCAATACAATTCCTTCATCTTCCACCACCACCATTCCTGAGTGGACCGCTGTCCCCAATACAATTTCATCATCTTCCATCACCACCACCACCATTCCTGAGTGAATCAGTACAATTCCATGGACATCCACCACCATTCCCGACTGAAGCGCTGCCCCCGGCACAATTTCATCATCATCATCGGCCACCATTCCCGAGCGAAGTGCCGGCACTGCCCCCGCCACAATTTCATCATCATCCACCACCATTGCCATTCCCATTGCCGAGCGAGCTGATGCCGCCAGATTTTACCTGGGCTGAACTTGGTGTCGATGAAGACAAGTCCGATCTAACTGGGTTCAACTAGCAGTTATTAGTCTGGCTTCACACACACTTTCATTTTAGTTCTGTTTTTAGACTGCAGCATGTTTCTTGTTGTGTCATCCTCCTCTGTGCAGCTTTAATTCTGAAGATAAAACGGCCTACTTTTCTTTTACAACTATAGTGTATATCGTATAATAAAATGTAGGCACCAAAACCGGTTTTTTTTCGATGCATATTACTTGTTATTATATTTTAGGGTATGCTAGCTATTCATATGCTAAAATCAAGACCGTTCAGAAATATATCTTATATCTAGTGGTTGGAGAATTTTTTTGATTAAAAACAAACTGTAAAAAAATGAGATTAGTGCACCCGTCGGATCAGCTTGAAATGCCTCTGGACTGTGAAATGGATCCCTTCATTTTATCAGAAATGGAGAAGATCCTGATGCCAAATATGAACTCTATATCGCATTTTGAAATTTGATATGGAGTCTCCAGATCTCGGAGATGAATCAAGAACCATCAAAAGATCCTTCTCCATCACGCGGCTATCACTCGTCTCTTCCCACAAATATTTACACTCCGACTAGTGCCGTACACAGTGCAAATGATTTTTTTCCGTAAGCCGTGCATGGGGGTCATGCGTGCCCGCTTCTTCTGTGTGCGGGCCGGGCGTGGTGCCAGTGCATGCTTGGTTCCATCCCCCCTCTCTCCTCCGGGTGATTTTGAACCCGTCGGGCAGGCATGGCTTACGATCGCAGTTCTCTCGATCGGGTCGGCCTGCTTGAGTGTTTTTATCGAGGTCCTATTGACTTGACTCGAGAAACTTTAGGGGCAATTACATCAAGCTCAATTAGTAATTATTTTTCTTTTGTTTTTTTTTCATGTTTTTTTTTGAACAGCAGAAACTATTTTAATTGTGTTTATTGAAGTGTGATGTAAACATAAATAATTGCTGTTATATAAAATATAAATTAATTTCATTTAAAGAAGATAGTGTATTCTACTTCCCAAAATAATTTAAAATATGCTTCAGCAAATGAATTCTATAAACTATATATTATTCAAAAAAACATTTATCACATTCTTATGATAATAATATTTATTAATATCAGAAGATCACAAGTACTAAGAAAATATTTATTATCACTGTTGTGGGTCGTCCAGTCTTTCCCCGGTCCCGAGAAATCGGACCGCCTTAGGTCGGAACTAGACCGGACGCGCAAACAGTCAAAGAGAACCGTAACAAATGACAAAAGGTTTTTTACGCGGAAAACCCAAAAAGGGTGAAAAATCACATGGCTGGATCTGCGCTGAGCCAAAATCCACTAGTTTCTTGAAGTTTTACAAAGATTGACTTGATCTCGGAGGGCGGCAGACTGCTATTCCGTTACATGTGCAAAATGAGGGAAAACGGTTAAGTCCTAAGAGCCTCGATGAAAGCACTCTGACCTTGGAATAGTGCTGAATTCACGGAACCTTGGTGGGAGCGTTCCGACGGGAAAATTCTCTAAATCCACGGAGCTGTTGGAGGGAGGGCTCTCGTTGACGCGGAGCCTTGATGAGAGCACTCTTGCGGAGGTGGATGATGTGACTTGGAGCTTGCTAAAATCTTAGCGCAAGGAGAGAAGCAGAGCAAATTTCTAAGCGGAGAATCGGCGTAAGTCCACGATCTCGCCGGAAAATCTCAAAGCTCTCTCTTTCCTCTGGAATTGTTTGTCGGACTGGGGGCCTATTCATAGTTTTTTGGATGGTTATGGCGGTAATTGTATCGGGGAGTGATTTGTGCTACCGAATGGTGTCGCACCGTTTTGATCACCGGGATCACCAATTTCGCCGAAATGACGGGAGTGCCCCCTGGGCAGTTAGGCTAGCCCGGGCAAGGTGCCCGAAAGCGGCGGTGGCCAGAGGCAGCTAGTGGCAGAGGAGATGGCCGGGGACAGCGGGGGTCGCCGGCGCTGGTCGGAGCCGGCGCGCGTGGGCGTGGCGCGCGGGCACGGCCGCATGGTTGCTTGAAAGGAAAACTTGACATGTACATTCTTGATATACAACCAACTAACAAATTTTCTCACATCGAAGGACTTAGTGAGCTTGTTCAAAAACTTGTAGAACTAAAAAGAATTATCATTTTCAACTGGTTTATCGACTTCTGAAATTAGCATGTTTACTACTTATTGCAACTGATACTGTTGAGATGATGTTCTCGGCAATGAAGATAATAAAGCTCGTTTGAGAAACATATTTAGAGATGATTGGATGAATTATTGTTTAATCGCATATATTGAGAAGGATATTGTGAAAAACATTAGCAATGAGACAATCGCCGGACGCTTCCAAAACATGGGTTCACGGAAAGTGGGTTGGTAATGGTATGTGTATATTTTTAGTGTTGGTAATATATTGTTATGTTTGGTAATGTATTGTCATTGCGATAATATTTCTGTTAAAAAGTTATCAAAATCATGCATCTTTGGTTGTTGCATGGGTCGACTGAAATTTATGGGTCCGTCATTGCCAATAAACCAATACTAATTAATATTATAGTTATTTTAAGCTGTATTAAATAATTGGTAGGGGCGGAGCCCAAAACCTATTGCAGTCGGAGTAATGTCGCGATTGGGCGTAGGGGCAAAGCCCGTATCTGTCACTCGTGTGTATGTATATATATAGACACACACGCGTGTGTGTGCTAAAGGTGAATACATAGTATTAGAGTCATGCAAGATAAATTGGGAGAGAGTTTGAGTTGAGAGGCATTTCCCTTAATTACCTACTCAAAATCATTATCGCATGCATGCTTTGCAATATGCAAGAAAATCCTGCTATCCACACCCTACACGTTAAAATTTACTTGATTTCAAATTTATAAATTTTTCGCTCTCCCTCTTAACGGAATCTCGTCCCAAAAAATTTTCGCAGACTCAGTCGCAATGGATACAAAACAACAAATTTAAATACGACGTGTGGATTATGGAACCAATACACTTGCATCACTACTTTGATCTATATCTTCACGAGGACGAGTCTATGTTTACAAACCACTACTTTGATCTATGACGACAAGTCTATGTTTACAAACCATGACTCGATCAACAATTTGAATTAAGCCACATGCAAATCAATTTGCTCATGAGCACAACCTTATCGTTTTTGATGTATCATGTTTCAAAGTGGCAAATGAAACCTAGCACACATGTGCAACCATTATAAACCACAAGCAAGCAATCAGCTTGCTGAGGACACTCAGGTCTACAATCACCACATCATATGTATGACTGCTATTATGGTCTTAGGATTAAGTTCTACATGTGACACTTTGGTAGCAAAAGGGTTTATCCCACCACTGTTAATTATTATGCCAAAACTGATCATCATGCATAAAAACCAGCATACAACATATACAATAATGTAAAAGCATCATGTCAACTATTAGGCTTAGGCCAAAAATCAGTGCTCTTGTGTCACTCGCAACACAAGGTCTACAAACCCCTCAAATACACCTGGGCATTTACCTGTCCGGACAACCATGCCAGATTCTCGAGCTCCCAAGTTATAGAGTCTACAAACTCCGAACACCCATTTGAGCATTTGTCTGTCTCTCTCGCCAAACTCTCGACCTCTCTCACAGAATCAACATACAAGAGCAGTTCTCCTCGGTCGGGGTTACGAGGATTATGGGACTGATCTGCTTTTTCTGAAAGCATGACACGCTTGTCTGTCCAGCTTTATCGCGAGTGGTGCGAAGTCTATCCTGGCACCAGTGATCAGATCGAGGTGAGGAGCAATAAAAAGTGACTTTTCTTTGAGGTTAAGACTGTCTACCGTCATGAAGGAACGCTCTTTAGGTTTGTCAAGAACCAAAGGTGGTTGCTTGAGGTTTGGCGGGTGCTCCTGAGGCGGTGTCGCCGGCTCGAGGGACGGGAGTACAACTTATCTTTTGTGATGGGCTTCGAGGATCCGATGAATCACTGCTTAAGAGGGTATGAGGATGGTCTCCCGCTTGCTGCTCCTGAGGCTAAGGAGACTCCAGAGTTTCATACGGATAAGTCGAAGGACTGGTGCAATGACTAGGTGCTGCAAATGGCATGAAACGAGAGTCTTTTTCTTTTCAGGCTGCTATGCCAAAGGTACTTTGGTCTCATTATTTGCCCGTTCCTTTGTTGCGTATTTTGTCGCCACTCTGATCCAATATTTGTTCTCCTCAGTTGGGCGAGCTGCATGAGTTATTGCTTACGTGGGACAGTAGCTATGTGGCCATGAAGGATGAGTTTTTATCTCTCCGAACGAAGCTAGAGTCATCGAAGGAGCCACTGGCCTATGCTGGGAAGAGGAGGGAGAAGGCTCTCTCCCGCCTGGACAGGTCCGAGATTGGGCTTGTTGCTTCTAGGGCTGAGAATGAGGTGCTTCGGGGGAAGCTCATGGCGACTGAGGCATGACTCTCAGAGGCGCTCCACTGTGCAAATATAACGTCATTAATTCCTTTCCTTTCATTTGATCGATCGATGTATATGGCCACCTCGAATTCCATGCATGCAAACCATGCATGCAAGCCGACTCATGCAATTCCACGTCCATGCATCTAATATTACAGCCACCTATATATGCTCCACCCAAATTAATGTAATTCAATGTCATTCATTTCCTCTTACATATATGCAGCCTCCATTTAATTGTTTTAGCCCATGAAATTCCTTCATGTTGCTGCCACCTCATCATTCCCTCTTCTTTAATAATTCAACTCCTCCTCCATTTAGTCCAACCCCTCCTCATTAATATTATTGTCATATTCTTCTCACGTGGACTCTTCAAGTTACCGTTACCTTCTTCATTTTAATATCCATGTGCCCCTTCTGATGATAGTCCAGTCGTCAGAAATGGAGAGGATTTACTTCACGGACAAGAACTTTTACTTTTTGATCCAACGAGTTCTGTTTTTCCCAACCCTTTATATTTTTTTAATTCAAAAAAATCTTGTCCACTGGATTTTTTGGGGGCTATTCCTGTCTACTAAATATGAAATGAATCTCCTACATTTCATTTGAAATGGATCCCCTCCATTTCATTTGAAATGGATCCCCTCCATTTCATTTGAAATGAAGAGGATCCCGATCCTCTGATGATGACGATGCCCTTCTCTAATGACCCAGCAAGCTTCATCCACAAGATAAGATAAGACAAGCAGTATAAAGAAACTATAGGCTATTCGTGTAATACCACTGGTAATAAATGTAATAACAATGTTGGACTTTGTTGTTGACTAGGCCACCGCCCATGTGACCTCTATATAAAGCCCCGGCCCTTTTGTAACTCTTTGTAAGATATTGAAAAACAGTAATCATTAAGACTTTAAGTATCTGATGTATTCATAATTTCCTTTGTTCAATCTCATCTCCTCAGCTTTTCATTTAAATATCACTGGTATTGTACAACCCCGTATTCGCGAATAGTGGGCCCCAAATGAGGCGTGCGTAGTTTTTAAGCTTTTTGAGTATTTTGAACTCTCGGTAGCCAATTTTGGCTATAGCTTGGAAACATACTAGTGGGGGGGAGGAGAAATCAGCCTCCCCCAGCGGCCCCTTAGTTGGAGTGTGAAAGCGGCAGGTTGGTAGGCACCCGCCCGGGCCATTTGGGTGTGGAGGCGGGATCAGCAGGCCCTCCCCCTCCCCCTTTTTCCCTCAGGCCGGCGAGACCGGCCCCGAGCCTGGCGGGTAGGCCGGGCGAGACCGGCCCCAGGCCGGGTCTCGCCCAGCCCCGGGGGCAGCCGGGCGAGACCGGCCCCAGACCGGGTCTCGCCCAGCCCGGGGGCAGCCGGGCGAGACCGGCCCCAGGCCGGGTCTCGCCCAGCCCGGCGAGTAGGCCGGGCGAGACCGGCCCCAGGCCGGGTCTCGCCCAGCCCCCGGGGGCAGCCGAGCGAGACCGGCCCCAGGCCGGGTCTCGCCCAGCTCGGCGAGTAGGCCGGGCGAGACCGGCCCCAGGCCGGGTCTCGCCCAGCCCCGCGGGCGGCCGGGCGAGTCCGGCCCCAGGCCGGGTCTCGCCCCGTCCCGCAGGATGGGTCCTCTTTTAGCTTTGGATGACTTGTTTTTCCTTCTCTACCCCCCGGCGTGGCGGTTTCCTATTGGCCCGAGGCCTTTTGGCCGTGGGGGTATTTTGGTCATTTGTGGCCCATGAGATTTGAAAAACTATAAATAGACCCCCTTGGGTGCCTTGGAGAAGGGTCCTTTCGGAGTTTCCTCCTCCCTTAGCTTCTTCTTGGTAGAGTAGAGAGAGCTCTCCAAGGCGCATAGCCTAGCCCTTTGGTGAGGGAGGGGAAGAGCTCAGGTAGCCTTCCGGGTGTGAGGTGGGACCTCCGCGCTAGAGCCGAGGGTCTGTTCATAGTCTCCTAAGTCTCTGGTCTGTGACGTTCTCTCGAGTTTAGTAGGTGTGAGGTCACCCCTTTCAGGGACCCCGAACTCCACAGAGGTCAATTTTGGCTTCAACACTTTGGTGCGGTGAGCGTGGAGAGTGACCAGCACAGAAGATCTCAGGAGAGTGTCATGACGGGAGGTCAAGGAGGTAGGGATGATCTCGGCGAGCTCCCCACCCCAGGACCCTTTGTGGGGAGGCAAGAGTTCATGGCCTCCATCCAGGGCATCATGGAGATGCTGCGAAGCATTGCTCCTCAGGGTGGCAGCTCCACCCCGACCCCCAGGAGCTGGCTCCCCCCCTCGGCGAGTCGACTCCCAGGGGTCTAGGCGAGATGACCCCAGCGGGGGGAGAAGGAAGTGCACCAGGAAGAAGGCCAGGAAAGGAGAGGATGGGAGATGGGGTCGAGCGAGACCTCACTGGCCGGGAGTTGTTCTCTAGCCCGGCGAGTGCCAACCTCCCAGGCGAGCAGGTTGCGCGAGTGGAGGTAGCGAGACCACCCCTCAGGGGGTCACCCTTCAGCGAGTTGATCATCTCAGCTCCCGTTCCCGAGGGGTTCAGAGAGCCAGACATGGCTTACTATACGGTGAAGGATGACCCCGTCCAGCATCTGCAGTGGTTCGAGGATGTCGTCTCCATCAGGCCGATGACGGATGCCTTCAAGTGTCGCCTCTTTGCGATCACGCTGAAGGATAAGGCAAGGGACTGGTTCCATCAACTCCCTCCGAGGTCGATCTATGGGTTCGAGGACTTGAGCCGAAGCTTCCAGCTCCGCTTCTCCACCTCCAAGAAGCGGAAGAGGAGTCCTGAATCCATCTTCTTGATAAGACAGGGGGCCGAGGAGTCGTTGGCCCGCTACGTTGACCGGTTCCAAGAGGAGATCCTGGAGGTCCAGGAGATGCCAGGGTATGCTCTCCAGATGGCCTTCACCGTTGGGCTGAAGAAGGGCTTCTTCAAGATGAGCTTGACCCGGAAGGCCCCCCTTTCCTTCGAGGAGCTGATGGAAAGGGCGGCTGAGGAGATAGCCATGGAGGCGGCCAACCCGGTGTTTGTCAAGAAGTTGGCAAAGCTGACAGAGACAGAGGCAAATGAGCAAGGTTGCTCGAGGCCCCAGGAGGGAAGAAGGAGAGAGGAGCAAAGAGCTCAGGAGGGTCCGGAACCAGGTTGGAGGCAGCAGGGAGGACCCGCTCAAGGCCCGTGAAGAGGTTACGCCCACGATGGGGGAAACTTCCATGGGGGACAAGGAAGGTTCAACTTCCAGAGGCAAGCCCCTAGGCAGCTCCTGCCCCCACCATAGCAAGCGATGGAGATTGGTCGAAGGGAGAGGAGGAACCGCCAGGGAAGGAGAAGGGTCAGGGTAGAGTTGCCATACTGTGACTTCCACCAGGTGGAGGGGCACGCCACAGCTACCTGCCCCGAGTTCCTGGAAGTGAGGGGGGCGAGAGACCCTGCCCAGCCACAGCTGTCAGTGCGGGTTGAAGAGGTTCTGCCCAGAGAAGGAGGGGATGATGTTTGTGAGGACCGGGTCGATGTCGGACCCCGAGGCGGTATAACGGTAATCCATGGTGGAGTGGGGATCGATGCCACTCGGAAGGCAAGCCTCCATGTCATGTACCGAAGGAGCGTCGCCTCAACCTCCAAGACACCGCCCTAGGAGGAGAAGGTCACCTTCTCGGTGAAGGACCTGTCGGATCATGAGGATCCGTTTTGCGATGCGCTGGTCATCCAGACGGCCATCGAGGGCTATAGCGTCTCCCGAATCTTGGTGGACAATGGGAGCTTTGTCAACGTCGTTTTCAGAAAGGCGTTTGATGAGATGAAGGTAGAGCCAAGGAGGGTGTTGGCCTCAGACGGACCCCTGTTCGGATTTTCAGGGGAGAGGAAGGAGGTTGAGGGTGGAGTGGGACTCCAAGTCAAATTGGGGGGAGTCTCAAGGAACTGCCGGTTCGTCATTGTGGACGCTCCAAGCAGCTATAACGCCATCTTCGGAAGGCCCCTCATCAGTGTCTTCCGTTGCGTGCCATCTTCCTTCCACAATTGCATCAAGTTCTGCTCTGTAGGGATCCAGGTTAGAGTCAAGGGGGACTCTAGGATGGCAAGGCAGTGCTACGTCACGGCTGTCAACACCATCTCTTGGTTGGCCCAGGCAGAGGAGATGGAGAAGGTCATGGAGAGCTTGAGCAAGATGGAAGTGCCCGAGGAAAAGGAAGCGGAAGACGGCCGTCATGCCCAGGCCCCATGAGGGTGCCTCGCCTTGCGGTAGTTTTTTTCATTTTTCTTGTCTTGTAACAAGTGCTACCCCTGACCAGCTGAGTCGGGGAGACCATTTAACTCATGTTTTCCCCTCGTTTGAGGATGTAGGATTTGGTAAGGAATGATTGAGATGCTTAGTTCTTTTGCTCCGAGATGGATTCCGCTGCCCAGGCTCTCACTAGCTGGGCAGGGCCGGTGGTACCTCTCGTTGATGCCTAGTTGTCTCACCTCGAGATGGATTCCGCTGTCAGGCTCTCACCTAGCTGGCAGGGCAGGTTGATCTCTCAGAGGGTGGGAAGGTCTCACCTCGAGATGGATTCCGCTGCCAGGCTCTCACCGAGCTGGCAGGGCAGGTTGATCTCTCGGAGGGTGGGAAGGTCTCACCTCGAGATGGATTTCGCTGTCAGGCTCTCACCTAGCTGGCAGGGCAGGTTGATCTCTCGGAGGGTGGGAAGGTCTCACCTCGAGATGGATTCCGCTGCCAGGCTCTCACCTAGCTGGCAGGGCAGGTTGATCTCTCGGAGGGTGGGAAGGTCTCACCTCGAGATGGATTCCGCTACCAGGCTCTCACCGAGCTGGCAGGGCAGGTTGATCTCTCGGAGGGTGGGAAGGTCTCACCTCGAGATGGATTCCGCTGCCAGGCTCTCACCGAGCTGGCAGGGCAGGTTGATCTCTCGGAGGGTGGGAAGGTCTCACCTCGAGATGGATTCCGCTGCCAGGCTCTCACCTAGCTGGCAGGGCAGGTTGATCTCTCGGAGGGTGGGAAGGTCTCACCTCGAGATGGATTCCGCTGTCAGGCTCTCACCTAGCTGGCAGGGCAGGTTGATCTCTCGGAGGGTGGGAAGGTCTCACCTCGAGATGGATTCCGCTGCCAGGCTCTCACCTAGCTGGAAGGGCAGGTTGATCTCTCGGAGGGTGGGAAGGTCTCACCTCGAGATGGATTCCGCTGCCAGGCTATCACCTAGCTGGCAGGGCAGGTTGATCTCTCGGAGGGTGGGAAGGTCTCACCTCGAGATGGACTCCGCTGCCAGGCTCTCACCTAGCTGGCAGGGCAGGTTGATCTCTCGGAGGGTGGGAAGGTCTCACCTCGAGATGGATTCCGCTGCCAGGCTCTCACCTAGCTGGCAGGGCAAGTTGATCTCTCGGAGGGTGGGAAGGTCTCACCTCGAGATGGATTCCGCTGCCAGGCTCTCACCTAGCTGGCAGGGCAGGTTGATCTCTCGGAGGGTGGGAAGGTCTCACCTCGAGATGGATTCCGCTGTCAGGCTCTCACCTAGCTGGCAGGGCAGGTTGATCTCTCGGGGGGTGGGAAGGTCTCACCTCGAGATGGATTCCGCTGCCAGGCTCTCACCTAGCTGGCAGGGCAGGTTGATCCCTCGGAGGGTGGGAAGGTCTCACCTCGAGATGGATTCCGCTGTCAGGCTCTCACCTAGCTGGCAGGGCATGTTGATCTCTTGGAGGGTGGGAAGGTCTCACCTCGAGATGGATTCCGCTGCCAGGCTCTCACCTAGCTGGCAGGGCAGGTTGATCACTCGGAGGGTGGGAAGGTCTCACCTCGAGATGGATTCCGCTGCCAGGCTCTCACCTAGCTGGCAGGGCAGGTTGATCTCTCGGAGGGTGGGAAGGTCTCACCTCGAGATGGATTCCGCTGCCAGGCTCTCACCTAGCTGGCAGGGCAGGTTGATCTCTCGGAGGGTGGGAAGGTCTCACCTCGAGATGGATTCTGCTGTCAGGCTCTCACCTAGCTGGCAGGGCAGGTTGATCTCTCGGAGGGTGGGAAGGTCTCACCTCGAGATGGATTCCGCTGCCAGGCTCTCACCTAGCTGGCAGGGCAGGTTGATCTCTCGTGGAAGCCAAGTCCCTTAGCTCCGAGATGGATTCCGCTGTCAGGCTCTCACCAAGCTAGCAGGGCAGGTTGATCTCTCGTGGAAGCCAAGTCCCTTAGCTCCGAGATGGATTCCGCTGCCAGGCTCTCACCTAGCTGGCAGGGCAGGTTGATCTCTCGTGGAAGCCAAGTCCCTTAGCTCCGAGATGGATTCCGCTGTCAGGCTCTCACCTAGCTGGCAGGGCAGGTTGATCTCTCGTGGAAGCCAAGTCCCTTAGCTCCGAGATGGATTCCGCTGCCAGGCTCTCACCTAGCTGGCAGGGCAGATTGATCTCTCGTGGAAGCCAAGTCCCTTAGCTCCGAGATGGATTCCGCTGCCAGGCTCTCACCTAGCTGGCAGGGCAGGTTGATCTCTCGTGGAAGCCAAGTCCCTTAGCTCCGAGATGGATTCCGCTGCCAGGCTCTCATCTAGCTGGCAGGGCAGGTTGATCTCTCGTGGAAGCCAAGACCTTTGCTCCGAGATGGATTCCGCTGCCAGGCTCTCACCTAGCTGGCAGGGCAGGTTGATCTCTCGTGGAGGCCAAGTCCCTTAGCTCCGAGATGGATTCCGCTGCCAGGCTCTCACCTAGCTGGCAGGGCAGGTTGATCTCTCGTGGAAGCCAAGTCGCTTAGCTCCGAGATGGATTCCGCTGCCAGGCTCTCACCTAGCTGGCAGGGCAGGTTGATCTCTCGTGGAAGCTAAGTCCCTTAGCTCCGAGATGGATTCCGCTGACAGGCTCTCACCTAGCTGGCAGGGCAGGTTGATCTCTCGTGGAAGCCAAGTCCCTTAGCTCCGAGATGGATTCCGCTGCCAGGCTCTCACCTAGCTGGCAGGGCAGGTTGATCTCTCGTGGAAGCCAAGTCACTTAGCTCCGAGATGGATTCCGCTGCCAGGCTCTCACCTAGCTGGCAGGGCAAGTTGATCTCTCGTGGAAGCCAAGTCCCTTAGCTCCGAGATGGATTCCGCTGCCAGACTCTCATCTAGCTGGCAGGGCAGGTTGATCTCTCGTGGAAGCCAAGACCTTTGCTCCGAGATGGATTCCGCTGTCAGGCTCTCACTAGCTGACATGGCTGGTTGATCTCTCGTTTGGGCCAAGTTTGTTACCCAGAGGAGGTCTCGCCACCCAGGCTTCCGTAGCTGGCTTGGCAGGTTGGCCCCGCAGGAAAGTTACACTCAGCGAATACGTTGGGGTTGGACATTTCTTTTCGAGCTTGTGCCAACCTCGAAAAGAGCGGGGATTGTGTACAACCCCGTATTCGCGAATAGTGGGCCCCAAATGAGGCGTGCGTAGTTTTTAAGCTTTTTGAGTATTTTGAACTCTCGGTAGCCAATTTTAGCTATAGCTTGGAAACATACTAGTGGGGGGAGGAGAAATCAGCCTCCCCCAGCGGCCCCTTAGTTGGAGTGTGAAAGCGGCAGGTTGGTAGGCACCTGCCCGGGCCATTTGGGTGTGGAGGCGGGATCAGCAGGCCCTCCCCCTCCCCCTTTTTCCCTCAGGCCGGCGAGACCGGCCCCGAGCCCGGCCCCAGGCCGGGTCTCGCCCCGCCCCGCGGGCAGCCGGGCGAGACCGGCCCCAGGCCGGGTCTCGCCCAGCCCGGGGGCAGCCGGGCGAGACCGGCCCCAGGCCGGGTCTCGCCCAGCCCCCGGGGGCAGCCGGGCGAGACCGGCCCCAGGCCGGGTCTCGCCCCGCTCGGCGAGTAGGCCGGGCGAGAGGCGGCCCCAGGCCGGGTCTTGCCCAGCCCCGCGGGCGGCCGGGCGAGTCCGGCCCCAGGCCGGGTCTCGCCCCGTCCCGCAGGGTGGGTCCCCTTTTAGCTTTGGGTGACGTGTTTTTCCTTCTCTACCCCCCGGCGTGGCGGTTTCCTATTGGCCCGAGGCCTTTTGGCCGTGGGGGTATTTTGGTCATTTGTGGCCCATGAGATTTGGAAAACTATAAATAGACCCCCTTGGGTGCCTTGGAGAAGGGCCCTTTCGGAGTTTCCTCCTCCCTTAGCTTCTTCTTGGTAGAGTAGAGAGAGCTCTCCAAGGCGCCTAGCCTAGCCCTTTGGTGAGGGAGGGGAAGAGCTCAGGTAGCCTTCCGGGTGTGAGGTGGGACCTCCGCGCTAGAGCCGAGGGTCTGTTCATAGTCTCCTAAGTCTCCGGTCTGTGACGTTCTCTCGAGTGTAGTAGGTGTGACGTCACCCCTTTCAGGGACCCCGAACTCCACAGAGGTCAATTTTGGCTTCAACAGGTATCATTGGAGATCATGACTTTGTCCACCTTTTCCCTATCTCAAACATCCATACCCATCTTCAACGGGGACAAATATGATTATTGGATCATACACATGAGGGCTATGTTTATATCACAAGGGCTTTAATTGGGAGATTGTTTCAAATGGACCAGCCTCTCCCACTACTGGTAAATCACCTGAAAATGCAAAAGCGAGTAAAACTATGAATGAAGAACGACAAATGGATGCCCGTGCCATTTGCATGATCTTTTAGGGAATTTCTAAGACCATCTTTCCTCGTGTTATGGGAGCAGCAACAACTAAAGAAGCCATGGGTATCTCTTAAAGCAGGAATACAAAGGTGATGTCAAGGTTAGTGCGTTTAAATTGCAAAATGATTGGAGAGAAATTTAAAACTTAGCCATGAAACCTGCTGAAAAGGTTGAAGATTTACTTACAAGAACTGTGCATATAATTAATCAAATTAGAAGTTATGGTGATGCACTATAGAAGATAAGAAGATTGTACCAAAACTTATACGCAGTCTACCAACAAGTTTCTACCCTGTAGTTACAGCAATTGAAGAATCAAAAGATATGTCTACCTTGTCCTTGACAGCTCTTATGGGCTCTTTAAAATGCATGAAGAGCGCCTGTTGATAATAAATCAACCATTGGACCAAGCTCTCCAAGCAAGACTAAAATTTGTAAAACCTAAACCTCAAGACAGTAAAACCATAATGACAATACCTAAGACACCTCAACCATATAAACAGCCATACAGATGGGAAGGTGAGAAAAACAAAAGTAAAATGGAGAACACCTATCAAAAAGGGAATACTAGTGAGCAGTTTTGCATCATTTGCAAAAAGACCAATCATAATTCTAAAGATTGTTTCTTTAGGTGTAAAAACTGTCGCATACCCAATCATTCTGCCCAAAAATGTTGGCGTAATACTGGAGAACAAGCTAAAGTCTCAGAAATTCAGCAAGATCGGAACATGGAAACAATGTTTTACTCTAGCCACCAAGATACAGCCCAACAAGAATAATGGCATTTAGATAGTTGGTTGTACAACCCATATGACCAATAATAAAGACAACTTTACTCGGTTAGATGAGTCAAAGAAAACAAAAGTAATACTAGGGAATGAGCATACTACAACCATTGAAGGAAGAGGCTCTATTGCCGTTCAAATTCAATATGGGGAAATAAAACACATACATGAGGTATGTTATGTTCCGAACGCTTACCCAAAACTTATTAAGTGCTGGACAACTTCTCAAGAAAGGTTACTCCCTAACCTTTGATAAAACTGGTAGTGCAATAACACATGAAGCCTCACATGCCCTGTTAGCCTCAGCAAGTTTGACAAATAATCATCTCTTTCTATTACAAATGTCAAAGGTAAGCCATCATGCCCTCGTCTGTCAAAAGCCATCTTCACCATCCCCAATCTTACTGTGGCATCATCGGCTAGGGCATATTCATTGGCATGGGCATATTCATGGGCAAGCTATTTATTATATGAAAGATAAAGCTCTTGTATCAGGTCTTCCCAACTTCAGCATACAACAAAAACAATTTTGTGAAAGTTGTGCTTATAGTAAAGCCAAACACCTTCCTTTTCAAAAGTGGCCTAAGTAAGATCTCAAGTGCCTTTGGAATTGATTCATGGTGATTTATGGGGACCAGCAAGTACTCCTTCCTTTGGCGGTAACAGGTATTTCTTCCTACTAGTTGATGATTGCACAAGATATATGTGGATTTATTAATTACCTTTCAAATAAAAGTGAGGCTCTTGCAAAATTTCAAATATTTCAAAAGGAAGTGGAATTACAAGTAGGGAGGAAGAATAACCTCAGGACTGATAGAGGAGGAGAGTTTACCTCTCATCCTTTCTTGGAATTCTGTCAAAGTAAAGGAATCAAAAGACAACTAACTGCTCCACATTCATCACAACAAAATGGAGTGGTGGAACGAAGAAACCGCACCATTTTGGAGATGGCGCGAGCACTTCTCCTAGCTAAAGGTTTACCAAAAAAATTTTGGGCCGAAGCAACCCATACAGCAGTGCACATCCTAAATCGTGTGTGTACTAAGACATTAACATCAAGTACCCCTTACTTTGACTTAACACAAAGAAAATCGGCTTTAGACTATTTAAAAACATTTGGATGCATAGCTTATGCTCTATTAGACCCTCACCACACTACAAGAAAAATACTAATTAGTAAGGAGAGAAATTCCTTGCTAAATGATAAAACTCCTTCTTAATTAGAATTAGAAAGGAAATCATAAACAAAAATAATTCATAGCAAATATGTCCCTAGTTAAATTTAGGAAGGATAATTTTTCTTGCTGATTTGCAACGAATTTTTAGCAAGGAAAAATAACTTGTATACTTTATAATGTATTTTTTAGCAAGGGAAATTTTTTACTTACTAATTTTTTTTAATTTAAATCTAAATAAATAAAAAACTTTTTAAAATAAAATAAAAATCCATACAAGAGTTTATAAGATTCGATCCCAGCACACTCCATATATCAGTTAGATTAGAAAGAGAATCTACCAGTAAGCCAAGAATATTATATTGACCATGTTTGAAAATAATAATATATGTGGTATAAGAATATATATTAAGTTATAATAAATACAATTATTTATAAACATACAAAATAAATAATATACTCTATATATAATATATGGGTAAATTTAATTTACATTTCATATATATATATAATATATATATATATATATATATATATATTAAGTTATAATAAATACAATTATTTATAAACATACAAAATAAATAATATACTATATATATAATATATGGGTAAATTTAATTTAACTTCATATATATGTGTGTGTGTGTGTGTGTGTGTTTATATATATATATATATATATATATATATATATATATATATATATATATATATATATATATATATATATATATATATATATATATATATATATATATATATATAGCATAAAGATACTTATAGTTCTCTCCTTAATTATCTTACACACACAAATATATATGATCTTGTTCTTATAAAATAATCAATCATTTTAAAATAAATTTAAGTTCAAAAATTTGCTAACAATAATATCATTTATCGTCAATTTTTTAGCAAAATGATGAGATTATTTTATTATGAATTTCATTTTATATACATAGAGAGCTATAAATTTTAAGAATAAAAATTTATCCCAAATTTTACTTCCATATATTTGATCAATGAATAACTATGAATATTTAAAATTTAACATTTAAATTTTATCACAAATGTTAATTAGCAAGAAAAATTTGAAAGAAAAAAAATTAAGATAATTAACAACAAATTTAGCAACGGATAAATTTTTTTTTATCTAATACAGAATTAGAAACAAAATTTTTTGTTGCTAAATTGACAACACATTTCTTACAACCAAACTATTTGTGGTTAATTTAGCAACAAAAAATCTCCTTTCAAATATTGTAGATGGGGAAAAAATGTGATTCCGTGCAAAATTTGTTGTTAATTATCAAACATAGTTTGATCCTTTCTAATCTTCCTAGTTAATTGATGTTTTTGTTGTAGTGCCATAGAGATAAGTTAGACACTAAAAGTGAGAAATATATTTTTGTAGGTTATAACAATGAATCAAAAGCCCGCAAACTCTACAATCCCACTTCTAGTAAACTAATTATCTCTAGGAATGCAAGCTTTGATGAAGAAGCCAAATGGAGTTGGACGACAAAAGCTCAGAAGGAAGCTGCTACACCAAGGATGACGGTTGAGCAGATACACTACCCCATCCAAGTCATACTAGAAAGTCCTCCAGAACCCATAGTTGAAGTGGAACCTCCGCAAAGAAGCTCACATTCTCCTTCATCATTGCAGGCCAAAGATAAGAAGTTTAGTAGATATATATGAACAAACAGAACTAGCCTTATTTACTGCAGCCCCTAAAACATTTGAAGAAGTCGCTTGTGATCCTAAATGGAAATCATCCATGGATGAATAATGGGACACAATAAATCAGAACCAAACATGGAGCTTAGCAAAGCTACCGCCTAATAAACTTCAAATTGGTTTCAAGTGGCTTTATAAAACAAAATTCAATGAAAAAGGAGAACTTATCAAAAATAAAGCCCGACTTGTTGTTAAAGGGTACACACAAAAACCAGGAGAGGATTACAATGACACATTTGCATATGTAGCCCGTGTGGACACCATACAACTTATCCTTGCATTTGCTGCTCAAAACAAATACCTTGTTTATCATCTAGACATTAAAGCTGCATTTTAAATGGAGTTATTACTAAAGATATATATGTTGAACAACCCAAAAGATACAAGCTCTCGGGAGAACATTGCAGCAAGGTTTACAAGCTACACAAAGCCCTTTATGGGCTCAAACAAGCCCCCAAGGCTTGGAACTCAAATATTGATGCATATTTTCATCTACAAGACTTACACAGAAGTGCAAATGAGTCGTCAATTATTTGTAGGTTTATATGTTGATATACTAATTAAAAGGAATGGTCACTATGCAATCAATTGAAATTTCAGTCAGGTATTTTGTCACAGTTTATATGTTGATGGCATACAGGGATAATACCGACAGGAAACTCACCTACAATCTAGTGACGCTGCGGAAAAATACTTGATGCATTTCGGCTACAAATGCAAACTCATTATGCAATGACTGATTTAGGGTTGATGAAATGAGCAGCTTTTCTCAGTTGGAAATCATATGTCAGCAACTTCCATCAGGTATTTCTCTCTCTCTCTCAACAAAAATTTACTTTAGACATTTTGCAAAATGCTGGATGGGACCAATGCAATCCTTGTCAAACTCCCATGCCAACCAATGAAGTACTAAAAATAGACATTGATGAAGAGCCAGTGGATGCTTCTACATGCAGATCCATAGTTGGATCATTGATGTACTTAACAAATACAAAATCGGACATTGCTACTGCTGTCAATATTGTGGCTCGATTCATGCACAAACCTACAAAAAGCCATCAATTTGCAGTACATCGCATCCTAAGATACCTCAAAGGAACAACAGACCTTGGACTTCTGTACGAGCATGATGCCATTTCTGACCTACATGGGTATGCAGACGCAGATTGGGAATCCAACATCGATGACCGAAAGAGCACATCGGGTTACATATTTATGCTGGGATCCAAATCTATTGCTTAGGGTGTCCAGAAACAACCATCTGTAGCATTGTCAACAACGGAAACAGAGTATATGACACTCTGTTCAGCTGGTTGTGAATGCCTATGGATTAGACGTATTCTTGGAGAAATCAAAGGTAAAGATGAAGAAAATCCTACTTCTATTTTGTGCGATAATACATCAACAATCTTCATAGTAAAAAACCCTATCACACAAAGAAGAAGCAAACACATAGATCTACGATTTCATTACATCCGCGATCAAATCGAAAAAGGCGTAATCGATGTTACTTAATGTGCATCAGAAGTTCAACTCGTGGATATACTCACAAAGGCTTTGCATCGTGTTCGTTTCGCCGACCTCGAGCAAAATTAGGGCTTGCAAGATGCTCGGCGTAAGGGAGGATGATGATGACGATGCCCTTCTCTAATGACCCAGCAAACTTCATCCACATAATAAGATAAGATAAGCAGTATAAAGAAACTATGAGATGTTAGTGTAATACCACTTGTAATAAATGTAATAACAATGTTGGACTTTGTTGTTGACTGGGCCACCGCCCATGTGGGCTCTATATAAAGCCCCTTTTGTAACTCTTTGTAAGATATTGAAAAACAGTAATACATTAAGACTTTAAGTATCTGCTATATTCATAATTTCCTTCGTTCAATCTCATCTTCTCAGCTTTTCATTTAAATATCACATTCATCTTCCAATGCCGCTAGGGCCCACTCCCATAAAATTCATGCAGCCCATGTCATTTACGTGAGAGCCATCCATCTATCCATATATATACCCTTCATATTCCTCCCTTTATTTGCCACCTCGGTTTTATAATTTCACATCCATTTAAATCTCAAGCATGCACTAAACTACTTACTATTGCAGCCACAATTCTTTCACGTCAATCAACATGAGACTTTTCATATTGTTGTCATTATTCCTCCCCCTCTTGACCTTCCGGTCTGGGGGTGATGCAGTGCAACGAATGCATTCCACGGTAAAGTGCAGTGCATCGGACGGTTGCGCTGAGATCTCTCGCAATTCAGCTTTGCGCCGCGATTTGTGCATGCTTTGAGATGAGTGTGCTGAGATGTGCACGCATCTCAGCGCACTCGCATCTCAGCGTAACGTCGGATCGCACTTTACCGTGCAGTGTATTCGCTGCACTGCACCACCCCCGGACCCCCTTCCAACTCTTCATGTTGACATCTTTCACTTTTCATATATATAGTTACCACTTCTAAGCATTTCGGGGAGCTGTCTTCCTCTGCTCGTTTTGGGCGGAGATGCACTTTATTATATTGTTTTAGCTTAATTTTATTTCAATTATTATTTTTATGTATTTTTTTATGCAATAGTGATATAGTTTGTTTTCATTTCTTGTATCTCTTCCTTTTATACAATATAATATTATTTTATTTTTAATGTTCCTTCCTTTTTATGTACTTTTTATTTCATTGCAATTAGTTATAATATTTAAATCTTGAATATTGAGAGCTTTGTTATGAAATGAATATCTCTCTTTATAATCATTCTTTTCTATCTTCGATTTATTAATGATAAATATCGAGTTCATATGTCGACGTGTGAACTTTCATATTTGTTTTCGTCGGTTAGCCGAGAGGCTCGTGTACGAATCGATCACTTGCGAATAAAAAGAATTGAACGCAACCCTCGAGAGAGGATGACGTGACCTTCCAGTTTTGCAGGACTCGCCTCGTTAAAATGAGTATTAGGTTATTGATTATAGGACGATAGTTCGATTGATATTCTTAATCTCAGTTGAGCAAATTTCTCGAGAGAGGTCAAGTTATATATTAGAAAATTATAAAATATCTTTTATATTTCATTCGAAGCGTGTTTTGTTCAAGTTTAGGTTTCTTATTTCGCATTTTAGTTTTAAACATAAATTTATTTTAAGTTTCGATATGTAAAATAATTGTTTTTTTTCTCAAAGTAACAGTATTCGACAAACCTGAGTTTTAATACGACCTTGATATTTTTATATCATATGTTATATTTTGATAGGTACACTTGGCTTAATCGAGTATAGATTGGATAACACAAATTTTATCTATCATCTTTTCATTGGATGTGACGAAGAATCTTGTTTGCTCGTGCCTTAGAAGTACTCGGGGTCCGTTATATTGGAGGTGGTGAACAACCTTTGTTCGTTCGCACCTCGAAAGGACTAGGGGCCTGCTCCATTGGAGGTGGTGAATAACCTTAATTCGTTTGTGCCTCAGAATGACTCAGGGTCCGTTCTATTGGAGGAGATGCAGAAGGACCTTTGTCCATATCGCCTTGACATTAGAAGGACACGGGGACCGTTCTTTAAGGAGGTGCAGAAGGACTTTCGTCCATCTCGCCTTGATAGCAGAACACTGGGTATGTTCATTCTACAGAGCCGTTTATCGCAAATATGTATGAGAATCCATTGTTTTATTACTGAAAATGAAGATACAAGTATGCGGGGGTCCTGTCGTGTGGCTTGTTATTCCAAGTAGCAGTGGGAAGCGAACTGCTAAAGACGGTGGGGTTCCATCCATCCTGTCGATGGTGCCTTTTGGAGTTGCATCCTATGTGCGGATCTCCTTCGTAATGCTTTGCGAGAGAGCGTTAGCCCGGAGCGCCCTTTGCAGTGTTCCTCAGAGAACGGCGTTGCATGTTGAGGCAGCTTGCACGATGATGAACTGGGCACCGCAGTAGCTTATGCCGGGAGAGTAGAGTCCCAAAGTCACAAGCAGGATGATGCTTCTAAAGATGGGGATCGATGTGTGTCCTATAATATGCTCACCTCGTGCACCTAATCGGGCATCCCTCCCAGATATTTCGAGATGGAGGAGGGTTGATAAAAATAGCACATTGGCAGACACATCATCATCGAGAATAATCCCGCCTACTTCCACAGGGGGTATATATCCGATGATCACATGAATGTGTTGAGGGCTTGACAAAGATCCTCGCACTTCAGGATAGGTTGCCCTTGTTATCTCTTGTCGTGCTTCGGGGAGAGATCCTTTGTGGGTCTACCCCCTGTGAGCTTGGTCAGGGAAGGCTACGTTGTCATCCTCTTTCCATGAAACCCCTCAAGTAGGTCGAGGTGTACGAGCCGCTCGACTTCCTGCTTTAGGCACTTGCACTCATGTGTGTTGTGCTCATGGCCATGATGGTAATGCACACCGAACAGGTAACCACATTATTTGGACTGATCCCCCCTACTTGGGGGAGCGCTTTGGTCCTCTATAACAAGGGATGGTCCTTGATGACTCGTAGAACTTCCGTGTGGGAAGTGTTGAGGCGAGTGAAGTGTTGTCCTTGTTGTTGTCCCCCAGTCTACAGGGCATCGCCCGGGCGCCCACCTCCTTTTTTGAATGTCGGGCTCAATTTCTGCCCCTTCTTTCTTTTTTGACTTCCTGGTCCTTGCTAGAGTGGTGATCTTTTGTGGGTGATGCATTCGTTGGTCAGCGCCGCTCGAGTCTTTGTGTTTGTGGTGAGGTACACAACACGGGTCATACCATTGGGCGTGCTAGGACTCAAAGAGAGCGGTGTCCGATCCGAAGCCGCAAGAGGTGTTTTGGGGGCCTGAGAATCTCCCAAGTCCCTTAACAACACGAGCATTTGAGCTTGGCGTTCCTCCATTTGGCATATCCGCTCTTCCAGCGAAGACGCATGTGTGAGGCCTCAATTCAGACCCCACAAGAATTCTGTATCTAAGTTAATTTCAAGTTATTCGCACCAAAATGAAGTAAGGAGAGTGAGTGCAAAATAAAACACATCATAAAAACTTAACACATACCTCGGGTTGTTATGTTGTGAATCTTTATCGTTCTTCTTCGATCAATTTAACATTTCTTTCTGCACTTAGGGTCGCCTCGGCTAAATTGATTTTCTCTTCTTTTTGTCGTTCTTAGAATATTTCGCATTTGCCAGTATCAGGGTTCTCACCGAGCCCATCTCCGGTCGCCATCCTAGTGCAAGAATCGAAGCACTAAATGACGGTCAAGTACAAGACCGCTCCAAGAACACAATAGCATTGTCGACGAGAGGAGGGAATCATCGGCCCTAACAGAACTCAGTGGCGCAGGAAGTTTGGCTGGCGAAGCTCTTCGTCGAGAGAGAGGTATCCCGAGGGCAGTTCAGCGAGGGAGAGAGAGATCGAGAGGGAGAATAAGGTGAAAAAGAAGTGGAGACGTTGCTATGTAGCAGGGGAGAAGACAACCCAGCAGATCAGCGGCAAAAATAACAATCTAGAGGAGAAAATATATCAGAAGAAAGGATGAGGGGGGAAAAGAAAAGAAAAACTTCCTTGTTATAGAACCTTATACACTGTGAGATTGGTGAGAGTCATCCAAATCATTATTCAAATTGTCATTTTGCCAACATAATTTTATTTGCGACCACCACCTCATTTTAATAGACTCAAGTATCCTCATCCAAGCACTTTTGCTGCTAGTGACACATCACATCAGTCAACTGTTTTCATATGAATAACTAGTTTCTATAATGCTATTAGCACACCACACCAGCCGACCTTATGTTAAAACCTATTGATTTAATTAGTTTGGCATGAGTATCCCAAGTCCAAATGTTCTGCTTACCAGCTGGCCAACATTTAATATTCCTCCAGTGTTAGCCAAGCTTTCCACACATCACACTTCTCAAATAGTCATGTGTCAACCAGCTAGCACTATTTCAACAATCAAATGAACCAAATACTCGGCCATACTTCATTCTAGCCAGACAACACTTAATATTAAAAATACTTTATTATTCTAAATTATATGCACATATTTTACTTATATATAATTAATTTATTTTGAAACCAATTGAACATAATTAAAATTATCAAAAAAAATTAAGAAAATTTAAAAGTAAAAAAAAATACATGTCAATACTTTTATATCTCGTGTCATCGAGGATTCCAAATTATTTTCCATATTTTATCATTATTTCCTCCAATAAGAGTTTGCGTCATTTACTATATGTTCGAATATGGACTCTATAATGCATTCCGAAAGTCCGTATGGACTCTAGATTTCAGAGTTGAATCAAGAAGCATCTAAAGATCCTTCTCGATCACACGGCTACCCCTCGACTACACCACAAATATTTACACTCAGACTAGTGTCATCCACACAGCAAATGATTGTCCTCCACTGTAGGGTTATGACAGGGAAGAGCTGATCAGTATGAAGCTCACAAGAAATTATGACGTGTGGAGTGCATAGAGTCTACTCATCAAGTCCAGCATTGCTCAATTCGTGCCAATGCAACATACAACTGTGGCATTTGTCTAGTTGGTGTGAAAATGCAGCAGTAAAGCTAAGGTAAGGTTTTTTAGCTGCGTTTGGAACATTCAGATGCCGCTTTAAGCCCGTATTTCCATTTTCTGAGCTCCAGATGTTCACGACCGCTAATGTTTAACAGGAGTAACTGGGCGGGCATAACTGCAATGGTTTTTTGATCTAAAATATCGCCTTGAAAAAGAAACATCGTGCCTGTCTGCAACCACACAAACAAAAAAACATAGCACGCATGTAGAGATCCAGAACAACAACAAACATAGCACGCATGTAGAGATCCATGCATACTCAACACATGATGTTTTTTCTCTAACTGTATGGCCTATTGTAAAAAAAATGATACACTCAGGCACAAGAGAGCGCACAAATGAAATCACGAACTAAAAAAACCATTGCAGAGAGGATTATAAATCAATAAAAACTCATCCTGCAGAATAAAGATAAGATTATATTCACATTCATAACTTCAACTTCCGACTTCAGGTGCTTATAGCAGAAGTTCAAAAGCAAACTAAACACATTCCCTAATACAAAACTAAGGCCATTCTGCTATGTTTTGCCAGCTCTAACTTCTGAATTTGATCGAAAAAGACAGAATGCAAATAGAACAAGTGTTTTACTATCAGTGTCTGAAAATGATCGAAACTCATCACGGAAAGTGAACTCACGCACTGGTTTAGTTCAAACTACAAAATGAGCTCTATCCTTTGAAATCCGCCTTCAAAAAGTACAAAATTAAGTTTCAATCCAGAGGGCTAGGAATTTGCTTTCAATTTTGTTAATTTTCTTATGCTCTTCAATAACAACAGAATAATAAAAAATCAGTGTCTTGATTTTCTTAACTGAGCTGTAGTAGCCAGAACAAACACTGAGTTGTTAATTTTCTTAACTGAGGTTCAAAAACTTCCAAACACTTACAATGAAACAAACTAGCTCCTAAATGATATACCAAGTGACAGTGAAACCATGAAAACTAAAAAATAATGGTCCCCTTCATAAAGAAAACAGAGCTCAAAACCCCTAAGAACATTGTCACAAATGAGAAAATCAAATTTAAGATATGTTCAGATATCTTAGCAACAAAGCAGCATTTTGTTACCCTAGCTGTAGTACATGAGCTGCTGAGCAGATGTATGGCTAGGATAGCCGCCGTCGTAGATTGCCTGAGAACCACCAGGAATGAGGCCCACCGATGCTTCGGTGGCTCCGGCGAGGCCCTGCTGTGCAGCCAATGGTGCAGCTGCCACCTGGCTCAGGGCCAGTTGCCGCTGGTACATCAGAAGATCGGCAGCTGAATATCCCTGTTGAAGACCTGCTGCGCCCAAAACCTGGAACGAGGGTCCAGGGGCTGGAAGCGGGTTCGAACTTGTCCCAGGAGGGGTCGGCTTGTTGCCCCAACAACACTGTGAGAGAAAAGAAGAAGCATAATTATACTTCAATTTAGTTTGTCACTTTGAAATATTATGCATGAGTTTCGTTTTTTTACATGCTTGTTAACAATGTAAACGCGGAATGGAGTCTAGGTGATTTTTAAAAATAGAGGGGTTTCTGTAATTATGCAAAGTTGGAGAGGTCTCAGTAAGTGACCCCTTACTTTTATAGACTTCCCATAGAAGATCTTTCCATTTGCCATCATAATGGCTGCTGCAGCTTCTTTGTGAGTCTGGTATCTGACAAACCCAAATCCTTTATCTCTCTGAATGCGCACTTCCTCGATAACACCGACACCGAGATTATGGAATTGACGGTGAAGCTCAGCTTGGGTCACCTAGATCAACAAAAATTCATTTTTTAGAATCATCTGTAGCATATTCATCAATGCAGAGACACCAACAATGAAAGATATATACACAGAGCGCACCTCATGAGCAAGATTCCCTATGTATACAGTGGTGAATGCAGGATTGTTCTCGGGAGAATCATCATTCAAATTCTCTGTAGTACCTTCTATGGGGATGGAACACAGAAGAAGAACAGGTAATACAGTAGTACCAGTGTTGATTTAAACATTTACAAAAAAAACATCTAGTTGGTGATTGTCATCTACCATTGTTAGGATTCCCATTTGTTAAAATCACTGCATTTTGATTACTGCCGCTCTGCTTTTCCTCAATAAAATTCTTGGTTGCCCAATTACATCTTATTTGCCGACTAACAAGCCATTTCCCTGCTATCATAAATAATTTATGAATGGAAAGTATAGTTTATAGTTTAGAAGAGGGAAAATGCCTTTCTAGAGTCTTACCCGTCATTTCATTAATGGCATTTTCAGCATCCTGGGGAAAAAAAGATCAAGTAAACAAAAATGGAATAGATTTGTTTTCAAAGGAAGAGAGGGAATATGGTAAGATAACTGGCAGAGTTTAGAGTTGATCCTTGGAGAGAGAGAGAGAGAGAGAGAGAGAGAGAGGGATTGGAGAGATAGAGAGAAAAGATATCCAATTATAGGCAGGTGTGATTTTAAAGAGGGAAGAACTGAATTAAGGAAGTTGGGCGTACTTTGTCGGAGGAAGTGTTGGAATTTGGTGTGCATATAGTGCAAATTGACGTGCCATTAGCGACCTCCTTTTGAGATTAGTCCGACATCACAAAATTTGTTTTTTTTGGTCTCCCTCTTGTGTGTATATATAGGGGAGATATGTGTTGATGTAATGTAATTTAAGTGAATAGTAAGATTGTATTCCTTATTTTTTTGTTGGTATCAGAGCCAGGTTCGGAAAATTCCCGTTTTTTTCTTTCCTTTTTTTGTGCGTTCCAAGCGAGTCGTCCAGCAGGAAAGGAAAGGAAAGAATTGAGGAGTGCTGCCTTTGCGGGAGTTTTTCCGCGTGCGCACAATAGCGGAAGGTGACGCGCATGGAGAAGCGATCGCGGTGGATTACGCACGACACACACACAGGGAACTGCGACAGAGGCGACATGCAAGGAGGTGTGCGGCGGAATGACGCACGCACGTACAGGAGACTGCGATAGAGGAGCGCCCGGAGGCTTGCGACAAGCAAGCGCAGAGGAGTGTGTGCGCACAGAGGACTGCAACAGAGGCGGCGCGCACGGAGAAGGTGTATGGAGGATTGTTCGCTGACGCCCAGAAAGGGATCGCGGCGGATCGCGGCTCCTAAACTCAATGATCGAGTCTATCGTTATCACGGTGGATGGCATAGAGACTGTACACGATGTTTGGGGGAAGTTACAGAAGCTCTATGCAGGAGCCGACCACAACATGCGCACGTTTCAGATTGAACGGGAGATTGAGACTAACTCAGGGAGATCATTTGATTCAGGAGTATGCAGCAGATCTGGATCGACTATGGACAAACTATGATTATTTTTCACCAGCCGTATGATGCAAAGTTCCTGAATGCACAAAAGAGCGAGATGCTCAGCGGAGGACTACGCACTTTATGAGGGGGATGTATCCGGTATTTGAGCAAAGGAGTGCAATGTTGCTCGCTCAGCCAAAAATTCCTACCCTGGACGAGACAATCTCAGCTATGATGCAGGAGGAGAGCCGGATTAGCCTTCACTCTGGTGCAACCATTATTCCTAGAGGGAAATCAGCTCTAGTGGTCACCAATCAAGGGCACGCATCATACAAGAGCGAGACGTGGCAATGCTACAATTGTGGTGAAATCGGTCATCTCTAGCTGTATTGCCCCAAGCAACCAAAGGAGAGGGATGCCTGTGGCCGGGGAAAGTTTGGAAGTCGTGGACGCGGCGTGGAGGTCGTAGAGGTGGTGGACGAGAAGCATGGTTATCAGGATTGCGATCCAGATCGTAGGATCTTACAATCATACGATCCAGATATTTTAAATCGATCTGGATCTTACATGAGATCTAAATCGGCACATCTATGACTGGGATCGCGATCCTGGTCCTCGGATCTTTAGGATCGCAATCCCGACCCAATTCTACTGATCCGACCAAAGGTAACTAGAAACATGTTCAACCCTACCTCGACCCCATTCAACTGGTCGAACGCCAAAACTCATTGCTTAACCTTATCGCAATCCGGCTTCATACCTCCACAGAATCATATCATATTGATTTACCGTATCTCAAGTGTTGATTGCCGACTACAAACGGAGGCCAAGAGCGACGTCTTCGGTCGCTTTTAGTCCAGACAATGTCTTCCTTTTCTTTCCTTACCAGGTTCCATATCAAGTGGTGTCAGTGTCTTAACTTAAAATTTCTGCATATGAGCAATCCAGTGGTTGGTAATCCAGTGGCTTCATGCTTCCTACTTTCAAGCCAACGTCTCCTCTTCCTTTCTAGTGTACAAGCAATCTAGCAGTTAGAAATCATGTATACGAGCAACTCAAGCTTCTTGCTTCTAGAGTACGAGCAATCCAGTAATATAGACTCGTCTTCCTGCTTCTAGGCTTCCACCAAATCAATCGAGATTTATTTTTATTGTTAGTAGACATTGGGTTTCCTACCTAAAACTGAAAGTGAACTTCATATGATATTAATTTTTTTTAGTTATTCAAAAAATTTAATATAATTATTCACATACAAGTCAATTTATTGATTTTTTATTAATTGAGCATGTAATTGGATGGTATAAAATTAAATTTTGTATTTTTAGTCTTAATTTATGAATGTTGTAGAATCATGCGATCCTTGATCTGATCCTAAGATTCGATCCGATCCAACCTCAAAACGATCTCAGCTAGGATCTCGATTCTGACAACCTTGACGAGGAGGCTACCGAGCAAACCTCATGATAGTCGAGGATGAGGTAGACGAAAGTAGGGATGATATGGTTAATTCAGAGGAGCAGGAGATTGTGAACGCTTACTCCAGACTAATGCGGAGAAAGCAGAAGGGAGTGATTGATGATGCACTCATGTCAGCTTCATCAAGGGGTAATGTTGCCTCGTTCGCTCATTCAACCACAAGTACGAGAGAAACCATTGCCCTCGTATCTATATCCAAAAAACTAGATCACAAGATTGGATAGTCGATTCGGGTGCTTCTTGACATGTCACTAGGGATGTTAGGGAATTCCTTTTGTATACTCCCCTAACAATCCCAGAGCGCATCCAAATTGCTGATGGCACAACTCAACCAATGGTTGGTAAGGGTACCGTGCAATGTACCAACACTTTAACTTTGTCCAATGTTTTGCATGCTCCTTTCCTATGAATCTTTTATCCATTAGTGCTATCATATCCCAACTAAATGTGTTTTATTTGATATCCTGAAGGTGAACTTCAAGGAGAAGGAGATCGACATAAGACTTGAAACTGACATATGGCATAGTGGCTTGTGGTACTTGGATAGAGAAAATATGGACTCGGCTCTTTCAATCATTATTGAAGAAGCTACAAAAGTCGGAAAGAATGTGGAGGACATACTACTACTTCATTATCAGTGTACGAGTCGTCCTTCTTTTGTGGTTTTGAGTAAGATGTATCTCCTATTTAAAAAGGCAAATAAAGGAAAACTTGTATGTGATATGTGCGAACTGGAAAAATACACAAGAAATTCTTATTCTAGTTCTGGAAGTAGGAGTTCTCATTCATTTAATCTGATACATTCTGATGTTTGGGGACCATGTCTCACGCTCACTATAAATGGATTTCGATAATTTGTCTTTCATTGACTACTTCTCACGTGTGATTGGATTTATTTAATGAGAAACAAAAATGATGTGTTTGCTTGCTTCAAGGATTTTCATAAAGGGATTCTAACTCAACATGGTGGGTCGTAAAAGTGTTGAGGTCTGATAATGGGACATAATACACCAATATGGCATTTGAAGAGTATTTGTCCTCACAGGTAATCCAACATCAAACTACGTGTCCATACACACTAGAGCAGAACAGAAGAACAAACATCTTCTGAAAGTGACTCGGGGTATGATGATAGCAATTGTTGAAGCCGGGGGAAAATCCTACTCCAAAATTCGGATCAAGGCAGCCTAAGATTACTGATTTTGCGGTCTGAAGCCACAATTCAAATGGCTATCGCGGGAGAGAGAAAACCATCTATAAGCACACCCCAAGTGATCTAGCAGGGAGGTCCCACAACACATCCGCAAGTTTGGGCGAAATTCCCCTCCTCAACCAAAAGGCTAGGCGAGGAACTAGGCGGGCATGGACTTGACGAGTATCCACTTGGGGGGACCTCAACCTCTTCCAAAAGTATCATTTCTACTACCCCTGGGGGTCTATTTATAGAGACAACTTGGGGGGTATAGGCGAGTATCCAGCCTTTGCTAGCGAGTAGTATGAGTTTACTCGTCCATACTCGCGAGGTACTCGTCCATACTCGTGAGGTACTCGCCCATACTCGCCAGGTACTCGCCCATACTCGCGAGGTACTCGCCCATACTCGCGAGGTACTCGCCCAAGCTCGTCTCTGCTCGGTCATTGGTCTGTGAATAGCCGTCTTCTTGGGTACTTCTGATCTCGATGAATTACGGGTTATACAACAATGAAGGTGCCGAAGTACTTGTGGGGACAAGTCGTGCTAATAACAGTTTACTTAATCAATCGGATGCCCTCGCAAGTATTAGATCAGAAGTCTCCGATTGAGATAATGCGAGAGAAGAGTGAAGATATTTTTCCCCTCAAAACCTTTGGTTGCGTGTGCTTTGTGCATGATAAAAGACCAAATGTGGAAAATTGGATTCAAGGGTCATGAAGTGTGTTTTTGTTGGGTATTCAGTTACCCAAAAGTGGTATGTATGTTGGAGTCTGGTTGAGAGAAAGTTATTCGTCGGCATGGATGTCACATTCAGAGAGCTTGAGTCATATTACTCCTCTTTGATTGACTCGCCTCTTGGAGAATCACTCGGTGTAGAAAATATGAGACAGAAGGGGGAAGATAGCTGAAGTGGTGAGAAGCGGATAGTAAGTATCCCGCTGTCACCTGTGCCAAAGGAATAAAAGTCAGTTGAGGTGTCGGTTCTTGAGTAGAGAAAATCTGTTGATGATGGACCTCAGACTCGGGGGGAGTTAAGAGTGTACACGAGAAGAAAGCAGTCGAGCGAGACCACAAAGCCTACAACATTATCACCTGTGTCAAGTCCCTTGTCTCTGCCTACTCCGAACCTTGAGACACATGCACCATCCACCACAACTTCAGAAATACCAGGTAAGATAATCCCCCATCTCTTTGCCCCCACTGCCTTGTCGGTAAGATGAAGTTCCCGCAAGAATGAGGGAGTCTCATCTGATCGATATGGCTTTTCTCATGACATTGCCCAATTTATTTCATACTCTCATATATCCCATGCACATGGAGCACTAATTACATCGTTGGACATTGTTTCTATTTCTAAGTGTTGGCAGGTTGCTAAGAAGGATCTTCGATGGAAAGCTGCAATGCTAGAAGAACTTGGGGCATTAGATAAGAACA
The DNA here is from genome assembly GCA_039583875.1 of Platanthera guangdongensis. Lineage (NCBI taxonomy): Eukaryota > Viridiplantae > Streptophyta > Magnoliopsida > Asparagales > Orchidaceae > Platanthera > Platanthera guangdongensis. The sequence goes on along the minus strand of CM077160.1, from coordinate 174,352,720 downwards.
ACACCTAGAACCTCGTGTCACTACCACCAGAAAAAAAGGCAGGTGGGTGCATGTGGCTTTTCACGGTGAAACAAAATCTAGATGGTCAGATTGAGCGTTATAAGGCTCGATTGGTAGCAAAGGAAAAAAGGGTTACAGTCAATCTTATGACATCAACTGCGATGAAACATTTGTATCCGTCGCCAAAATGAGCACGGTGCAAACACTAATATCCTTGGCGACAAATGTGGATGAAAGCTACACCAGCTCGACGTAAAGAATGTTTTTCTTCATGGGGATCTGTTAAAAGAGGTATACATGAAAGTGCCACCAAGCATTGACACGAAACAAATGGTAGGCAAAATGTGTAGACTCAAGAAATCCTTGTATGAGCTAAAGCAATCTCCTCGAGCCTGGTTTGACAGGTTTAGAAAGGCGATAGTTAATATGGGATATCAATAGAACAAAGCTAATCATACCATGTTCTTTAGGCGAAATGAAGAACACACTACGATACTTGCGGTGTAGGTGGACTATATGATTATTAAGGGTGATAAGGAGAAGGAAATTGCTCGGCTAAACACAAGATTGGGCAAGGAGTTTGAAGCGAGGAACTTGGGACAGCTAAAATACTTGTGATAGAAGTTGCTCACAGTGCAGAGGGAATCATTTCATATCAACGGAAATATGTATTGGATCTGCTCAAAAAGACGGGTATGTTAGGATACAGGCCCGCAGTTGCTCCTATTGACCAGAAGTCTAAACCCAATGCTGAGGTAGGAGAGCCAACTGATAAAGAGAGGTATTAGAGGCTTGAAGGTCGTCTGATCTATTTGAGTCACACCCGTCCCGACATATCTTTTGTTGTGAGCGTAGTAGCTCGTTATATGCACGATCCCAGGGAGGGGCACTTGAATGCAGTGTATCAAATTCTTAGATACTTAAAGAGTGCACCGGGAAAGGGACTTATCTTCCGAAAGAATGGGCATCTGAATATAGTAGGCTATTGCGGCTCTGACTGGGCTAGCTGTGCAGATGACATGAGATCCACATCGGAATATTGCATGTTTGCGGGGGGCAACCCTGTCTCCTGGAAAAGTAAGAAGCAGACTGTAGTTGCGAGATCTACAAACGAGGTAGAATACAGGGTCATGGCCTCAGGTGCAGGGGAGTTGTTAGGTTGAAAGCTCTGTTGAGTGAACTCAAGATAGATCAAGGAAGTCAGATGACATTGTGGTGTGTTAGCGAGTCAGTCATTAGCATTGCAAACTGTTAGAAGATAGTGGAAAACTGTGTAAAAGCTCATTATAATTGTGGCTCGTATATGAGCCCACTTGTGTCTTAGGTTCAGTCCCACATTGCTAGTCTTGGGGCTTTTCTCCTCTTCTCCTCCTATATAAGTGTATTCATACTTACTGTTTAAAGAAGAAATACAATATATAAGGTTCCTTGCATCTTTTTCTACATGATATCAGAGCGAGCGGTCCGACCTGTCCATTTCTGTCACGTCGGGTTCTTCGGCTTAACCGGGCGGCCTCTTCTAGTCTCAAACCGCGGCTTCTCGCGCGGTTTGTCCCTTTATCCGCTCCTCTTGCTCTCTCTAGCTTACCTTCTCCGTTCCCCCCCCCCCCACTCCCTTTTATAGAATCTTAGCTTGTGGGCCCTCCTTGTTCCCTAACCGGGCGGTCTCCTTCGATCCGCTTGCGGTCTGCTCTATGGGCCCTTCCTGCTTCATTCTTACCCGCCGCAACCCTACCCGTTTTCTCACTACCCGTTGCGGCCTGCACTTGCTACCCGCTGCGGCCTGCTTTGGCTACCCGTTGCGGCCTGTTCGTGCTACCCGATGCGGCCTGTTCATGCTACCCGTTGCGGCCTGTTTTGCTACCCGCTGCGGCCTGCTCTTGCTACCCGTTGCGGCCTGTTCTTGCGACCTGCTGCGGCCTGTTCTTGCTTTCCGCTGCGGGCTCTTCCCTATCCGCTGCCTCCTTACCCACTGATTATATCTCGCGGGCGGCCTCTTCTCGTTGCGGCTTTCTGTCCTGCTGCTCCCACAACATCTTGGTTGTGGCATCGTTCTGTGCCGCTGGTGTTCTCGCAGAGACCGTGCGGTTTCCCTGTTGTAAGTCGTTGTGGCTTCCCGTGCTCAAGTCGTTGCGGTCTTTTTTCTCTCTTCTTTCTGCGGCTTCTCAATCCGCTGTAGGCTTAGCACCTTGGTCGCGGCCACTTGCCGCTGGTGTTGTATCACCGAGATCGTGCGGCCTAGTTTCTGTTTATCTCTGCGTCTCTCCGTTGTGAGCTTCCCCCTACTGCTGTCAGAAACCGTGCGGCTAGCTTAGTCCGTCGTGTTGAACCTTTACTTTCGCTCTCTGTCCGTTGCGGCTTCATGGATTCAGCCACTGCTTCTGGAGAGTCCGTTGGTACTTCTCTACCATCTCGAGCTACTTCCTATGCTGCGGAACCTCGAGATGAACTCAGGATTACCGCAATCTCTCTCTCTGGAAAAAGGAATTTTGCTGAATGGGTCCATTCAGTTCGTCGTGTGCTCCAGACCAAAGGCCTGCTCCATCACCTGACCCGGGCTACTCCTACCGTTCCAACTGACGAATGACTTAGTGATGACGGACGTGTGCAATCCTGGCTCCTCAAGTCCATGGATACTGAGCCATACAGGATGGCCATGTATCATGACACGGCTAAGTCCATGTGGGAGGAACTCCACTTGTATTCTGGCCAAAACAGCCTCCAGCATCTGTTCGACATCATCACTGATCTTCAATCACTTGATCCCGGGATACCTGGCGATATGACTTCCTTCGTTGCCAAGGCCAAGACTCTTGTTGAGGCATGGATACAACACCATCCGCCTACTACTGATTTGGTTGTCCAACGGGCACAGAAAGAAGCTGTTGGGATTGCCATGATGATGGCACGGGTTCCTTCGCATCTGCACAGTGTTCGAGCTTAGATACTCTCCTCTGCCACTACTCCTCTCTCTGATGTTTGATTAATGCTTCTGAAGGTCACTCCACCATCCGAGGCTCCTCTGCCTCCCTCTCCAGCTCTGCTCCAGTAGTTACCTTCATCACATCCCTCCACCTGTGGTACCTCGACTCGCGGGGGTCGTCATTCGTCTCGGGGTCGAGGACGTACTGGAAAACCCACCCTTAAGTGCACTTACTGCGGTCGGGAGAATCATCTGAAGGTTACTTGCTATCTTAAGCATGGTCTGCCACCCCACCTTGTTGCTTCTACAAAGGCTGAGTCTCCGTCCTTGCCTACTCCTTCGACGTCTTCAAATGTGCAGTCTGATATTGATGTTATCCGCACCCAGCTCCAACAGCTCCAAGGGGTAATTGCCCGCTCCTCGGGCTCTGTGTCCTTCATTGCAAATGAAGGTATAACATGTCTACTCGAAGCACTCACTGGATTGTGGACTCTGGTGTCACCCACCACATTACTTGCCAGAGGCCGCCGCAATACATGGCTACTCCTCATCCCAAGTCCATTACTGTTGCCAATTGTGACTCCACACCTGTTTCGGGCGCTGCTGATATCCAACTCACACTCACCCTCTCCTTAAACTCGGTTCTTCATGTTTCAGGCTCCCCGTTCAACTTGCTTTCTATTAACCGACTTACTCAGGACCTTGATTGTCATGTTACATTCTCACCATCTTCTTTTGTTGTGCAGGATCGACAAACGCAGAATATTATTGCTAGCGGACGGTTGTCTCATGGGCTCTATCTTCTTGATGTTCTTCCTTCTACCCTATCTGTCGTAACGTCCGTTGAGTGGCATCGTCGACTTGGACATGCACCCCAACAGATTTTGAAGCAAGCTCTCCGGAATGTCTCCTTGCATGAGTTTTCGTGTGAGTCATGTATCTTTGGTAAACAACATCGAGTCTCTTTTAGTCATGTCTGTAATCGGTGTAGTACTCCTATATCCATTGTTCATTCTGATATTTGGGGGCCTTATAAAGTCCCTAAGGTATTTAGGTATCGCTACTTCGTAACCTTTATTGACGATTACTCTCGGGTGACATGGCTCTATTTACTACGGGATCGTAACAAACTCCCCTCTATATTCTGAACGTTCGTTACTGAACTTCGAACTCAGTTCCCTTTCCCGCTCAAAATATCTGCACTGACAATGCGCGAGAATATACCAGCCGAACGTTCGCTGCTATTTGTGTTGAATTTGGCATAATACATAAAACATTTTGTACTTACACTGCTCAGTAAAATGGTGTTGCTGAGCGGAAAAATCGACATCTCTTTGACGTTGCCCGCTCCTTAATGCTCCAGATGAAGGTGCCCATCGACGACTGGAATTTTGCAATGTCGGTTGTCTGTCATCCCAACAATCGCCTACCTTCCTTCGTTCTCAACTTCGTCACTCCTTTTAGCCTCTTATTTTCTTCTCAATCTTTGTTTCCTCTCTCGCCTCGGATGTTCGGATGTGCTTGCTATGTCCATAACCTAGGTCCACCTACGGACAAATTTGTCCACCGTGCAATGAAGTGTATATTTGTAAAGTATTCTCGGACACAAAAAGGGTATGTGTGTTACTCTCCTATCGACCGGAAAGTGGTTGTGTCTGCTGATGTTACTTTTCTGGAAGATCAACCCTTTCTTTCCTCAACTTCGATACATTCTTTTGGACAACTTGTGCCTCGTCCGGCTATTCTGGTCAAGACTTCTTTACCCCCTCTTCTTCTGACGCCCCACGTGGAATCACCAGCTCCCACACCGCCATCAACCAATCCGCCAGCAATCAAACCTCCTCTCATCTGTGTCTACACTCGCCGACCTCCGAACTCCGGCGCCCAGCCACAGCTACCGTCTACCAGTGCGATCTCGCAGCCAGCTGACCACGATCCCGCCTCAACGGCTCATCTGATGGCCAACTATATTCCCCTACATCGGCTCTCTCCTCCTTTACGGAAATTTGCTCTTGTTCTTTCCTCTATTTCTCTACCTAACATTGTGCAGGAGGCTCTGCAGCACCCTGGGTGGCGTGCGGCCATGGAAGCTGAGATGTCAGCCCTTTGGGCTAATCATGCTTGGGATTTGGTATCTCTTTTGTCTGCTCAGTCCTGCGTTAGCTGTAAATGGATCTTTGCCATTAAACATGCTCCAGACGGGTCTATCGATCGCCTCAAAACCCGTCTTGTGGCTCGTGGATTCACTCAACAACATGGTCTGGACTATGAGGAGACTTTCTCCCCGGTCGCCAAGCTAAACTCTGTTCGGGTTCTCATCTCTCTTGATGTTCACCGTTGCTGGCCTCTACATCAACTGGACATTAAAAATGTCTTTCTTAATGGCGATCTCCAAGAGACGGTCTACATGAACCAACCTCTTGGGGTTTGAGACCACGGGAGAGTCTAGGGTGAGCCGACTGCGAAAAGCTATCTATGGTCTCAAACAATCCCCTCGAGTTTGGTTTGAAAAATTTAGCAAGGTTATTCGTGATATTGGTTTTCAGTGGAGCTCAGCTGACTTCTCTCTCTTTACACGTCATCGAACAACAGGGGTGGTAATTCTCCTAGTTTATGTTGATAATATTCTGATAACTGACAATGACTCTACCAGGATACAACAGATCAAACCGTACTTAAACTCTGTCTTCTAAACAAAAGATCTGGGAAACCTTCGGTACTTCCTTGGACTTGAGGTTGCTCGAAGACCGAATGGCCTGGTCTTATCTCAACGGCAAGATTGCCTTGACCTTCTTCAAGATGCTAGTTATGTCGGATGTAAACCCGCAGAAACCCCGATGTATGTCAACCACAAGCTGAGTGCCCAAGGAGCCGAATCAGATTCTATACTTACATATCCTGAATATTATCGGCGCCTTGTGGGAAAACTGATATACCTAACTGTCACCAGGCCCGATATCTCATTGTTGTTGGAGTGGTAAGTCGCTTTATGCATTCACCAAGAACATCTCATATACAGGCTGTCGAACGCATCCTCAGGTACTTGAAAGCTGCCCCGGGACGAGGGCTGGTATACAAGTCATCATCCTCTTTATCTCTTGTTGCATACACTGATGCTGACTATGTGGGCTCTCTTGGCGATCAGCGATCCACCACTGGTTTTTGTACCTATTTTGGAGAAAATCTCATCACATGGTGCAGCAATAAGCAATTGATTGTTGCTCGTTCTTCTGCTGAAGCAGAGTATCGTGATATGACTGCTGTCGTATCTGAACTTACCTGGTTAGAAAGCCTTCTTTGTAACTTGGACAGTTGGGTGTCAAACTCTCCTCACCTGCTACTCTATTATGCGATAGTCAGGCAGCTATACATATTGCAAAGAATCTTGTGTTCCATGAGCGAACAAAACACATTGAGGTTGACTGTCACTTTGTTCGGGAGAAGGTGCAACTAAAGAAACTTGAATTGGAACATGTTCCAGCTTCCGGGCAAGTTGCTGACATCTTTACCAAGGCTCTACCTCGTCCATTGTACCAATAGTTTCTATCCAAGCTTGGTGCTTACGATTTGCATGCTCCAGCTTGCGGGGGAGTGTTAGAAGATAGTAGAAAACTGTGTAAAAGCTCATTGTAATTGTGGCTCATTTATGAGCCCACTTGTGTCTTAGGTTTAGTCCCACATTGTTAGTCTTGGGACTTTTCTCCTCTTATATAAGTGTATTCATACTTATTGTTTAAAGAAGAAATACAATATATAAGGTTCCTTGCATCTTTTTCTACACAAACAATCATGTCTAACATGATAGAACCAGGCATATAGAGATCGATAGGTTTTTCATCAAAGAAAAGTTGGATGGTGGGATACTAAAGTTGGGTCATATCATTACAAAAGAACAAGTAGTTGATTGTCTAACCAAAAGACTTAGCTCACTGGATTTATGTAGAATGTGTGACAAAATGTGCTTAGTGGAAATCTTTCGCCCACCTTGAGGGGAAGTGTTTGAATTTGATGTGTATATAGTACAAATTGGTGTGTCGTTAATGGCATCCTCCTTTTGGGATTAGTCTTACATCAGAGAATTTGTTTTTGGGTCTCCCTCTTGTGTGTATATATAGGGGAGATATGTGTTGATGTATGTAATTTAAGTGAATAGTAAGATTGTATTCCTTATTTTTTAGTGGAATCCTTGGTAGAAATTAGCAAGGATTGAGTGGGAGGGAAGGTGCAGCAATAGGAAAATTAGCTATGCTAAGAAGACTAATCCAACTTCATAACTCTGCCATGTAATTTGGTTAATACACCATGCATGTATTGTTAAGAAAGACCCACATTTTGTAAACGTACAGGGAACTAGACTAAAACCATATCAGTGGTAATTACTTCTGCAGTCAAAATAGAGATCCTACATAAACTATTTCCAAAACCTAAAACAACCCAACAATTCCCTGCGACAATCGACACAGGAAATTATGTTGGACAATTCTACAATATGAGAGTACTTACCTGCTTGCTCCGGAATGACACAAAACCATATCCTCTAGAACGCCCAGATTTATTATCCCACATGACACGTGCATCCCTGACAATCATACAAGTAATCTATAAAATAAGAAAATTAAGCCTAAAATTATAGGAAAATTCACAAGGCTACATTTCATAAGTATAGATTTAGGAACTACTATTAATTACACAAACCTCCCATGTACAGGTTGCACCTCTTATCTTTTGAAATTACAAAAACCTCCCCTGTAAGTTTACATTTATAACATGCATACACAAAAATATCCAAGGAAATCTCCAGGGATGTATTTTTGTGCATGCATGTTATGAAATGTAAATTTACAGGGGAGGTATTTGTAATTTCAAAAGAAAGAGATGCAACCTATAATTTTGCAAACATAAAGGGAAAGTCCCGTTAAATGGCCCTTTAGAACTATAAAAATAAAAAGGTATTTCAAATATTCATGACAGATTGATTACATAGAGAACACTACAGCCTGAGATGACAAGGAACTCACGAACAACTGGGATAAACTTGGAAATGATTGAAAAGCATGGAATCAGTGACCTCAGAGCTTAGGTCACCAACAAAAATGTGGAAGTGTCCTGAAAATTTAGGACAAATGTGCGATCAGCCTGTGATATACGTGAATATATCCAATCAAGAATAAGCTCAACATAGAAGAACATTCACCAGTTGTATCTTCTCGTTGACCACTTGCATAAGCCCAATTCACCTTAATCGGCTGACCATATCTGCAATGGAAATTTTAGATGACATTTGCTTATCGAAATAGAGGGAAAAAATAAACTGGATATAATTAAAGTTAGGGCTCCTCACAGATGACGTCCATTCAAATTCATAATTGCAAGGGATGCAGATCTCCGGTCATGATAATCAACAAACCCATAAGAAGACTGTCAGTAGAATAAATGGAAGACTTCAGTGAAACCTAGTTATTAAACAACATAAATTTTGAATTTGCAAAGCTGATTGAAATTGTATAACATGAAACTTTAATGGTTTAATAGAGCACTACAACACTCAAGCCTTCATCCCACTATAATGGTTTAATAGAGCACACTAAGTGATGTAGGGGTAGGCTGGTGGTGCACGGAGACTACGACTCTAGTGCTGGTGCGGAGGTGACACACTAATGCAATTCTAAATGTAATGTCATGATCGGTATTTGACAAATAATTTAAGCAATGTAAATTTTAGCACCATGCAAATATTTGAAATAAAAACAATCAATTAATTTCAGCAATTAAGGAATGATTTCCTTCGCTTGGAGGGCCGAAGCAAGCGTGCGGCGAATAACTACTCCTGCAATTATTAGTACAATAAAATCAATTTCCACGCAACAATAATCTCATCACAGTACAATAAAATACCAAATGAGAAATGTCAAATCATTGAATACAATACCACAAATGCTCACAACGTAGAGGGCTGAACTGAGGCACTGGAGAATTTGAAGGGCCGGATATGTAGGCGGGCGATCGGAGATGAAACCGGTTGTACAGCAACGGCGAGGTGGCTGCCCACGGTGGAAAAGAGGGAAAATGTGCCGGAAACGGAAAGATCCGGACACTAGGGGATGGATCCGGGTGTAGGTGTATAGATCTGATGTTTTCATGGCGGATCCGGGCTACGGGATGATGAATATTGGGGAAAATGATGGATCGAAGGGTGGTAGCACTAGATCAAGATAGATCTAGGGGTTTCGGAGCGGTGGGGAGTGAATCCACGTAAGGAAGGTGAGAGGAGTGGCCGGCTAGGGTTAGAAAACCCTTGGGGTGGCCGGTTTTGGGGAGGAAAGGGGGTGGAGGGGGCTGGGATGTGGACAGCAGGCCGGCGGCCTTGTACAGGAAGGGGAGGGGGCGGCGGTACAAGTAGAGGGAGGGGGTTGGGCGGCGGAACCAAGGGGAGGGCTTGCGAGTGGCGGCTGCTGAATTCCAGCAGTCCGGCGGTGGTAGGGAGGGAGTTTGGCAGTATTCCGGCGGCTGGAAGTGGAATTTGGAGGGTGGAAAATGGAGGTATGGGTAGGGTTTACCTTGGGAAGGAGTTTGGCGGCCTAGGAGTCGTCACCTAGGGTTTCACGGCGTCGGCACCGGGGAGGGATCGCTGGAATCCGGGAATGCTTCTTCTCCAAATCCAACAATGACTCATTTCAGCCCTCATAACTCCTATTTATAAGAAAAGACAAGCTAGGGTTTCCACATCAACGACTATGATTGGCCGGTGGGTTCGCCCTTAAAATACATCAAAAATAAACTGAAAAAATAAAGTAATATAGTTTTTTGACTCGCGGTGACGTCCCGGACGCAACCGCGGAGTCCGATAGACGATCCGATCAAGTCCTCCTGCGCGAATACATGTACGTGGGTCCCGCCTTGCGGCAAACCCCTCCAGGTGCATATGATGATTCCCCATCAACTCCCTCCGACTGAAAAGCCTTCATCTCCGATGAATGGAGATGATCGTACTGAGGTAGAAGTCTAGGGGAGAGCCGATCAAGCTCTGCCGGTAGTATCCAAGTGTCGTCTGTGTCTGGGCGGCCCCACCAATGTACCAGGTAGCGGCAGCGCGGTCCGTCCGAGGTGGGAACAAACTGGTGGGATCTGATCTCCGTGATACTCTCATCTCTCGCCTCTCGAAAGGTGGATCCCAATGCAATCGGGGGTTCCTGCGGTGGAACCAAAGTGGACGAATTCCCGGGTGGATGGGTGGCAACAATGGGTGAACTAGGATGGCCATCAGATGGTGGTAATGTGTGAGAGTGGTATGCTAGCGACAATGGGGGTGGTTGGGCATCTCCACTGCTCGGGTCCACATACTCATGAGATTCATGGTATGGAGTCAGATCTTCAACATTGAACACAAGGTGAATTCCCATACTGGCCGGGATGTCAGGTCGGTAGGAGTTGGTCCCAATACGACTAATAATGGAGTACGGACTCATTCGCCTCGCGCTTAACTTCTTGGCAGACCCCGAAGGGATCCTCTCAGGGCGTACTCGCACCATTACCTTCTCGCCTACATTAAATATTTGCTCTCGCCTTCGCTTATCTGCATGAGATTTGTAATTTTCATTGCTTGTGATTATTCGTTGGCGGACCGACTCATGTAAATCATGCAAATGTTGTGCAAATGAATCCACAGACTCGCTAGGGCGGGACTCTAAAGGGTTCGGGACAAGGTCTACAGGTTTCCTAGGGTCATATCCTGATACTATATGAAATGTACTCAACCTGGTGGACCTATTGACTGAGCAATTGTAGGCAAACTCTGCTATCGGTAAATCTAGGTCTCAACTGCCTACATGCTCTCCTACTAGACACCGCAACAGATTCCCTAAACTCCGATTCACTACCTCGGTCTGTCTGTCCGTCTATGGGTGATATGCCGAGGAAAACCTAAGGATAGTGCATGTCTTGTGCCACAGGTTTTCCAGAAGTAGCTCATAAACCTCACATCGCGGTCTGACAAGATCGACTGGGGCAGACCATGCAGTTGAAAGACGTCCCTCATGGATGCAACGTGAGTCGCATCTGCCGTCTTGCGGCAAGCAATGAAGTGTGTCATCTTCGAAAACCGATCAACCACCACGAAAATGGAATCGTGTTTCCGTGAGGTGCGGGGAAGTCCGAGAACAAAGTTCATGCTAATGTCCTCCCAAGGGCGGTGTGGCACGGGTAAAGGCGTATAAAGACCGGTGTTCTGATTATTACCCTTTGTCGTCTGACAGATACGGCAGTGGCGCATAACGCGAGCCACATTCTTCTTAAGGCCGGGACAGTAGAGACGGTCCTCGACAATGGCTATGGATTTATCTCGCTCGAAGTGGCCCGCGGCTCCGCCCGCATGCAACTCTCAAATCAGATAATCTCGGTAAGACGTCTGGGGAATACATAGGCGGGAACCCTGGTACAGATATCCCTCATAGATCTGATATCCCTCAACAAGGTCGGGTGGGTCTCGGGACAAGGCGGTGTAAATCTCGCCAAAATCAGGGCATGTCGGGTAGTCGAGCATCAACCTCTCAAGTCCCTCGACACTCGTAGTCATCGTCTGCAACAGGGATACGCGACGACTCAACGCATCAGTCGGTCTGTTCTCAACACCAGCGCGGTGTTTGAGAACATAATGAAAATCCTGCAGATATTCGACTCACTTCGCATGTCGGTGGCCAAGCTTGTGTTGCGAGTCAAGGTAACGTAGGGCCTGGTTGTCGGAGTACAACACGAACTCCCGGGAAGGAGATAGTGCCTCCAGTAGCGTAGAGACTTGACTATAGCGTAAAATTCTCGATCGTAATTTGAGTACTTTTGCTTAGCTTCATTCAGCTTCTCACTAAAGTAAAAAAAACAGGGTGTCCCTCTTGACTCAATACGCCACTTATACCAACTCCTGACGCGTCGCATGCGACCTCAAAGGCGCGGCTAAAATCCGGTAAACGTAGGACAGGAGTCGTCGTCAATCTCTCCTTAATTTCTTTGAAGGCTCTAGTGGTTGCGGGGGTCCACTGAAACCCTCTCTTCTTGAGGCAGCCCGTGAAAGGGGCCATGATCGTACTGAATCCCTGGACACACCTCCTATAGAAGGTAGCGAGTCCGTGAAAGTTGCGAGCCTCGTGAATATTCGCGGGCACAGGCCAATCCCGAAATGATTTGACCTTCTCAGGATCTACGGATACTCCAGTAGACGATATAATAAATCCCATAAAGTGAACAGAATCGGAAAGGAACGAGCATTTCTTCAGGTTCGCATACAGTTTCTCTTGGCGGAGGGTGCCAAAGAGAAGTCTCAGATGGTCGAGGTGAGCAGCCTGAGTCTGGCTATAGACTAGTATGTCATCGAAGTATACTGCCAGAAACTTGCTCATGTAGGGCCGCAACACCTACGTCATAACTCGCATAAACGTGCTAGGGGCGTTAGATAACCCAAATGGCATGACTAGCCACTCGTACAGACCATACTTGGTCTTGAATGTTGTCTTCCACTCGTCTCCCTCACGAACTCGTATCTGATGTGCCCAATACGAAGGTCGATCTTGGAAAAGATCTGGGCACCAGACATAGTATCCAGAAGGTCATCGAGTCGTGGAATGGGAAACGATACTTGACCGTGATTTTATTAATGGCGCGGTTATCGATGCACATACGCCAACTACTGTCCTTCTTAGGGGTAAGAAGGGTGGGGACCGCACAAGGACTCATACTCTCACGAATGAACTGCTTCCGGAGAAGCTCGTCAACCTGTCGTTTGAGCTCAGCGTGCTCATCCGGGTGCATACGGTAATGGGGCAGGTTCGGGAGGGAGGCTCCCGCGACTAAATCAATGACATGTTGAATGTCCCGTGGGGGAGGCAGCTCATCGGGGAGCTCGTCCGGCATGATGTCCGCAAACTCGCCCAAAAGGGGGTACAACGCGGGCGAGTGGTCAACAGGGGGGTCCTCAGTGACCTGAGTAGCAGCAACCACATAAATGACGTTTGACTCGGCGCAATCTCGCAGAAACTCGTCTTGCCTCAAAATATGCAGTGGCCGCGAGGCGCTCGTGCTCACAGATGGCTCTACCACACCCTTGGATCGATCTTGGGGATGGGTGGGCGTCAACGTAATCTTCCGCTCGTTATCATAAAAGACACGTGTTTGAGCGGCCGAAGCACGTGACATCACGATCAAAGAACCAGGGGCGGCCAAGCAATACATGAGCGACGTCCATGGGAATGACATCGCACCAGATCTTGTCCTGAAAGGACGCGATAGTAATCGGGACCAAGCAACGCTGGGTGACCTGAATCGCCGTCTTGTCAACCCAGACGGCACGATATGGGTGGGGGTGAGGCTCTGCCTTCACCTGCATACGGTCAAGCCCCTTCTGGGCTACGATGTTTACACAACTCCCGCTATCGATAGCTAGCTTGCAGGGGCCGCCTGCACTAGGAAAGTACGTGTAAAAGATGGTGGTGTGTCGCCAATCCCCATCCATACGTGGGGTGTGTATAAGGCGTCTAATCACTCCCACCTCTAACGATCGCTCGGCGTCATTCTCCCAACCTTCCTCGACTGTGGCCTTAACTTCCTCTGGGGCCTCCTCTTCGTCCTCTAAACCCTGCTCCTCCTCAACTAGCAGGCTCCGCGTGGGGCACTGCGCCGCCACGTGTCCTCTGCCAGAACATCTAAAACATACAATGCCCCCAGATCGCTGGCCATCAGTGGCTATGGCTTTGCCCTTCGGATCCGCGGGGATACGTAAGGGTGCAACCGGGGTGGTCTGGAGCGGAGCGGGTTTCCTAGAAGTCGAGAAATCAGTCCGCGAAGTGAACTGCCTCGTGCTAGACGATCGGAGGTACTGCTCGTACTCGAGGGAGAACTGGAATATCTGATCAACAGTCTCCAAGCGGTGGAGAATCAGCTCTCTCCGAATATCGGAACGAAGGCCCGCCTTGAAACGAGAGGCAGTGACAATAGGTTCCTCTGAAATGTCACTCCTGACGATCAGCTCATCGAAGCGAGCCATGTACTCGGCGACGGTAAGTGTCCCCTGCCGTAAATTCTGTAGCTGATCTCGGTATAACGTTGGGGAGGTACTTATCTTTCAGTCTCTCCTTCATCTCATCCCATTTGGCGATGGGGTAGTAACCATCCTGCTCTAAGGCTCTCTCAACACTGATCCAGAATACTTTAGCTTGCCCGATCAACTTCATCTTCGCAAAGCGGACCCACGCTCGTCACTCATGTCATACCACTCGAAGTAGTGGTCCATGTCCAAGAGTCAATCGCTGAAGGCTTTCGGATCTAGGCGACCATCGAACGAAGGGGCGTCGAGTCGGATGCGACGAGTGATGTCATGGTAGTGGCCTCCTCTCCGTGGGTCTGGATAGTCCTCGAGATAATCATCATGCGCGTAGTCGTATCGAGCGGGCGGGGGGCCACGCTCTCTCCGACCCGGGGGCTAATATTCATCTTGGTGATGGTCACGGCGACCGTGTGGGGGCACACGATCTCTGGGGTCAGGATGAGGCTGACGTGGCATACGGTACTCATCTCGATGATGTGGAAGTCTATCCCGCGCCAGAACTTGCCTATGATCTATCGCAAAATCAGAATTTCGCCTTACCGGTGGAATCGGGGCTCGATGGGGAATATCACGATGATGACGGTCTGCGAGAGGTGGACCATCCCTCGGACGTTGCCCCCGACGTATAGGAGCGTCAGGGTCGTCCTCAAGTGACTCGTCTCGCTGTGTCGGAGTGTCCCTGTCATTCTCTAAACGGTCTAGGCGAAGGTTCACCTCGGCAAGATCATGACACACATCGTTGAACTGGGCAGCTAAGGCGTCGAAACGGTCTAGGATAAGGCGTTGAAACTCAGCAAAAGCGGTGTCCGAATTCGAGCCCGTCGTGCGATCGTCGGTGACTTGGGGTTCTACCATGCTTTCTCTAAATGTCCTACCACTACGGAGCATGCAAATGATCTAATCTTGACCTCTGATACCAAAATGTAGGGGTAGGTTGGTGGTGCACGAAGACTACGACTCTAGTGCTGGTGCGGAGGTAACACACTAATACAATTCTAAATGTAATGTCATGATCGGTATCTGACAAATAATTTAAACAATGTAAATTTTAGCACCCCGCAAATATTTGAAATAAAAGCAAGCAATTATTTTCAGTAATTAAGGAATGGTTTCCTCCGCTCGGAGGGCCGAAGCAAGCGTGCGGCGAATAACTCCTCCTGCAATTATTAGTATAATAAAATCAATTTTCACGCAACAATAATCGCAGCACAGTACAATAAAACACCAAATGAGAAATGTCAAATCACTGAATACAATACCACAAATGCTCACAACGTAGAGGGCTGAACCGAGGCACTGGAGAATTTGAAGGGCCGGATATGTAGGCGGGCGATCGGAGGTGAAATCGGTGGTACGGCGACGGCGAGGTGGCTGCCCACGGTGGAAAAGAGGGAAAATGTGCCGGAAACGGAAAGATCCGGCCATTCGGGTATGGATCCGGGTGTAGGTGGATAGATCCGGTGTTCTGACGGCGGATCCGGGCTACGGAATGATGAATATTGGGGAAAATGATGGATCGGAGGGTGGTAGCACTAGATCAAGATAGATCTAGGGTTTTCGGAGCGGTGGGGAGTGGATCCACGTAAGGAAGGTGAGAGGAGTGGCCGGCTAGGGTTAGAAAACCCTTGGGGTGGCCGGTTTTGGGGAGGAAAGGGGCGGAGGGGGGCTGGGATGTGGGCAGCAGGCCGACGGCCTTGTACAGGAAGGGGAGGGGGCGGCGGTACAGGTAGAGGGAGGGGGTTGGGCGGCGGAACCAAGGGGAGGGCTTGCGAGTGGCGGCTGCTGAATTCCAGCAGTCCGGCGGTGGTAGGGAGGGAGTTTGGCCGTATTTCGGCGGCTGGAAGTGGAGTTTGGAGGGTGGAAAATGGAGGTATGGGTAGGGTTTACCTTGGGAAGGAGTTTGGCGGCCTAGGAGTCGTCACCTAGGGTTCCACGACGTCGGCACCGGGGAGGGATCGCTGGAATCCGGGAATGCTTCTTCTCCAAATCCAACAATGACTCATTTCAGCCCTCATAACTCCTATTTATAAGAAAAGACAAGTTAGGGTTTCCCCATCAACGGTTATGATTGGCCGGTGGGTTCGCCCTTAAAATACATCAAAAATAAACTGAAAAAATAAAGTAATATAGTTTTTTGACTCGCGGCGACATCCCGGACGCAACCGCGGAGTCCGATCGGTGCATATGATGGTTCCCCATCACTAAGTTTCAAAAATGTATTTGTCACGGTGCATAGAAAAATCAAATTGCATCAATAATAACAGCTTTTCCAAACATGATGCGGCTCTGGATGTCAGCCTTACTAAACATCTTTTTATTGGTCTCCTTAGTGATTCATGCTCTACTTGAGGAGTTCATCTATGTTCATTGTAAGTGAATCTACTCTTTGATCCGAAATTTGAAATCCTCTAAACCATTAGATTAATTTTTAGACAATTATTTAATAATCTTGTAAGCTATGTTGAACGGATGAGTTTCCTTGTGTGACTTTGATTTCCTGATCGCCATTGAATATATGAGTCAATCAAAGTGTTTGATCCTTTATTTGTTGACAAATTTTGGGGCTTGATCAAGATCCCATCATTGAGAAATTACCCAATTTATTTGTGATCAAATGCCTTGAAAATTAAATAGAATTGATCTGATTAATTTATGAATTGAGAAAATTACATTTCTCGATTTGGAGTATTTGACATTTGATCAAACCTCCAAAGGACTCAGTCCTTGATTTATTCTTGGTTTTTATGAGTTAATATATTTCTGATTCCATATCATGCCAAAATGACCCGAAACTAGAAGTCTCTTAATCCAAACAACTTGTATTCTCCAGATGGCATGGCAACACTAGGTTCTGCCACCGGATCACTTAATCCACTGAATAGTGATTTGACTTTTTCTTCCCTAAACAAAACAGTTACATGCTGCCGTTGCCCGAGTCAAAAGAATCCATCGTTTCTCTCACTACTCCTGTTATGCTACTGCTAGGGTTCTAAGCAAAGAGTAAACTACAACAAAAAGACGGCTAGGGTTTTTGGGGAAGAAGAAGAGAATACCTGAATTGGATAAATCATGCCTCCATAGTGGGGGGGGGGGGGGGGGGGGAAGGGGTATTTATGGAGCCCCCTTTTCCCAGGGCCGGCCGGCCCCAATTGAGGGCTGAACCGGTGTGGTTCAGCCCTCCCTCCTCTTATTGATTAATTGCGGGCTGAACCGGATGGTTCAGCCCGGTCTTGGTCCGGCGCTCCTTTAGGTCTTCTGGCGTACTTGAATCCTCGGAACCGCAGATCGTCCGGGGCCATAACATTCCCCTCTCCATCAAGAGGCAGCTTGTCCTCAAGCTGGAAGTCGGGAAATAACTCCCGGAACTCCAAGAAGTCCACCCACGTGTTGTTAGCCTCTGAGAGATCCTTCCACTTGACCAGAATCTCTGAACGGTACTCCGTGCCATGTTTCTTCCATCGGGACAGCAAGATATCCTCGGGACTGGGGCGCAGCTCCCCCGTCGTAGTGGCCTCGGGTAGAGAGGGAAGCACTGTGGCTGCCGCTCCCAGCTTCTTCTTCAGCAGTGATACATGGAAGGTGGGGTGGATGCGAGAACCCTCAGGAAGGGCAAGCGTGTATGCGACCGGCCCCACCCGTCGAGTGATGCGAAACGGCCCATAGAACCGTGGGGAGAGTTTCTGATTGGAGCGGCGAGCAACTGAAAGCTGTCTGTACGGCTGGAGACGGAGGAAGACCTCGTCTCCAACCTGAAAGGTACGCTCCGTGCGGTGCTTATCGGCCTGCAACTTCATCCGGTCCTGAGCTAAACCCGGAGATTGTCCCGCAAGAGAGCCAAGGTCTGATCCCGGTCACGTAAAGCACGATCCACGGCCGGCAGAGCGGTGCTGCCCGGCTCATACGACCGCAGAGTGGGTGGTGCGCGCCCGTAGACAACCTCGAACGGAGTAATCTGACTGGCCGTGTGATCCGCCCAGGCCGCCCGAAGCCCTGCCGGGCGGTTGTCCGCCCAGCAGGGGGCGGCCTCCGGCCTGCCGGGCGGACTCCTCCCTCCGCCCAGTGTAGGGGGCGGACCCCAACCATCGTCAAGTGCGGACCAAAACGGAGTCCGGCAGGCTCATCTGATGTCACTGGGCCCCGCTTCTAGAAGACGCCCAATTCTGCACGGTGCGAAGCAAGTCCTGCCACAAGTCTCGACTCCGTTTTCCACCCCGTCCGTCCTCCAGCAAGCTCTCTCAGTCTGTCCGCCAGCTCTGTCTGCGGATCAGGCTTGCCAGCAGACTCTTTTACTTAGTCTGTGCTTTCTGGCATGCGCAACCTGGTAAGCCCTGCAACCTGAAAAGCGGCTCCTGCCAGAATCCTTCAGCTCGGAGGAAGACAGTCGGATCGATCAAGATCCCTGCAACCCCTTTGACAAGCCGTTTGCTACTCTCGAGATCAGAGGCTTCCTTCCTTTCCTCCTCTCCTCCTCTCCTAGCTTGGGAGACCGTGTTAGCTGGCTGGTGCCCCGGACGTTTCCGGCGCACTACCTCCCGGGCAAAGAGATCGGCAACGGTTTCCGCGGTGTAAGGGTGGCTGAGAGCGAGGAAATGGTCGTATTTGGACAGCTTGTCCACTATGACCAAGATCGTGGACTTGCCCTGAGACCGGGGCAGGCCCTCAATAAAATCCATCGAGACCGTCTCCCATATCTGCTGAGGAATCTCCAAGGGCGTGAGCAACCCTGCCGGTGAGGACGTCTCGTACTTCTGCCGCTGGCACATGTCGCACTGCTGCACAAAACGTTGCGCGTCCCTGCGTAACCCCCTCCAAAAGACATTGGCCCGCAGCCGTTGTAATGTGCGAAGCACCCCGGCATGACCTCCGGTCGGGGACGAGTGGAACTCCTGTAACATGACCTCCTTCCAAGCGGACGAAGCGGGAATGACCACCCTCCCGTGGTAATACAAATGTCCTCCAATCAGCTGGTACCCTGGAGGAGTGGGCTGGCCCTGAGACAAGGCCTCCACAATAAGCTGGAGCTCTGGATCCGCGGCTATCTCCCTCTGAATGTCATCCAAGGACTCGATCAACGGTACCGACAGGCGAAAGATGGTGCTTTCCGGTAGGCGGGATAGGGCATCGGCCACTAAATTCTCCTTGCCCTGCTTGTACACGATCTCATAGTCATACCCGAGCAGCTTGGTCAACCACTTCTGCTGGAGAGGAGATGCTAACCTCTGATCCAAGAAGTGTTTCAGGCTCTGGTGATCGGTGCGAACTTTAAAATGGTGGCCTAGCAGGTATGGACGCCATAACGTCACTGCGTGAAGAATTGCTAGCATCTCCTTCTCGTACGTGGAGAGGCCCAAGGTTCGAGGTGCCAAAGCCTTGCTGAAGTAGGCCAACGGCCGCCCCTCCTGCATCAAAACCGCCCCAATTCCCACTCCTGAAGCGTCCGTCTCCACTACAAATTCCTTGGTGAAATCCGGTAGTGCGAGCACCGGCGTGGTCGTCATAGCCTCCTTGAGAGCGGAGAAGGCCAGCTCTGCCTCGTCATGCCACGTAAAGGACTCTTTGTGGAGGAGCTGTGTAAGTGGGCGTGCCAGCTTACCATAATCCTTCACGAACCTCCTATAGTACCCAGTGAGGCCCAGGAAGCCTCGAAGTGCTCGCACGTTAGCCGGCCGCGGCCACTCCACCATGCTCTCTATCTTCTTTGGGTCTGCCCTGACCCCTTGTGTCGAAACCAGATGCCCCAAATATTCCACCTCTGACTGCCCAAACGAGCATTTCGACAGCTTGGCATAGAACTGATGCTGTCGCAGAATTGTAAGAACCTGTGCCACGTGCTCGACATGCTCCTCCCACGACCGACTGTATATCAATATATCATCAAAGAATATGAGTACTGATCGTCGTAGGAGTGGCCGGAAGGTCTCATTCATCACGGCCTGGAAGGTCGATGGGGCATTGGAAAGCCCAAAGGGCATCACCAAGAACTCGTAATGCCCGTCGTGTGTGCGAAACGCGGTCTTGTGAATGTCTTCCGTCTTCATCCGAATCTGGTGGTAGCCGGATCGGAGGTCCAGCTTGGTAAACAAACTCGCCCCATGCAGCTCGTCCAAGAGCTCTTCTATCATCGGTATCGGAAACTTGTCCTTGATCGTGGACTCATTCAGGTTGCGGTAATCCACGCAGAAACGCCAAGACCCGTCTTTCTTTTTCACCAGGATGATGGGTGAGGAAAAGGCACTGGTGCTCGACCGTATGATGTCGGTCGCCAGCATCTCTTTCACACTCTTCTCGATCTCGGCCTTCTGAATGTACGGGTACCGGTAGGGTCTGACGTTTGGGGGCGCAGCCCCTTCCTTCATCTGTATGTCGTGATCCCTGAACCTGGGCGGAGGAAGGCCCCGGGGCTCCTGGAACACATCTCGGAACTGGGACAAAAGTACCTGCATCTCCTCTGGAATGTCTGGTGGGTCGTGGGTCAAGGCCTCTACCCCCACTACCATGGCTATCGGGGATCCCTGCTCCTCTAACCGCTGCAAGCTCCTCACAGAAATCTCCTTCAGTGGTGAAGACTGAATGCCCTGTAGGCAGTAATCCTTCCCCTGCTGGGTGAATTCCATCGTCAAACGGACCCAGTCGGTGGTCACTCTCTGTAACTGCCGTAACCACTGGACCCCCAACACCATGTCTGAACCCCGAATCGGAAGTAAGTACATATCCGTGTGGCCCAAATAGCCCTGCACGCGGATCTCCACCCCCTTCATCACCCCCTCGCACCTCAGCTTGCTCCCATCTGCTACCATAACCTGGAAGGCCGCCTCCCTGTCAATCGTCTGTCCCACCTTTGAAGCAACTGCCGGGTTGATGAAATTGTGGGTACTCCCACTATCCACCAGGATGGTCACTCGCTCCTTGCCCACCACGCCTGTGAAACGAAGCGTCACCGGGGCCGTACAACCCTCCATGGCCTGCAAGGAGACCCCGAACTCTGCCAAATCCAGATCCTCCACGTCGGCTTCCTCCGGATGGTCCTCCTCGTCATCCTCCTCCCGCAGCATAAACACCTGGACCTTCTGGCAGGCGTGTCCCTTGGTGTACTTCTCATCGCAGTTAAAGCACAGTCCCTTCTCCCTCCTGGCCTGCATCTCTGGCCATGTCAACCTGGTCACTGTCGGCCGTATGGGAGGTGGCTGCTCGCGTCGTACCGCCGCGGAAGCCGCGGGTGGCTTGGTCGTCATCCGGTTCCGCTGCCTGTTGTAACGCTCCTCCTGTATTCGGGCGATGCTAATGGCATGACTCAGACTGCGTGGCAAGTATGCGTGGACCTCGTCCCGCAAGTGGTCCTTCAACCCTGAGATGAAGCAACTCAACAAGGTCTGCTCCCCCCATGCGACACGGTTCGCTAATCTTTCGAACTCCGTCCGATACTCCGTGACGGTCCCCCGCTGCCGCAGTTTTTGAAGGGTGGCTTCCACATCCTCGTACTCCAGAGGCCCAAAACGAGCCGAGAAGGCCTCGATGAACTCCGGCCACGGGGCAAAAGTGCGTCCCCGCAAAAACCATTGCGTCCACTGATACGCGTCCTCCTCCAGATGGAAGGCTGCCAGTTGTACCCACTGAGCCTCGGGAATCTCCTGATATTTGAAAAACAGCTCCGCCTTTTGTATCCACTCCAGGGCGTCCCCCCCCCCCGGAACTTAGGAAAATTCATCCGTGTCCGCTTGGGTTGCATGTATGGTCTCTGATAAGCCCCTCCCAAACCGCCACCGTCTGGTCCCATCACCCCGGGTTGCCCAAAATCTCCTTGGATTCCTCCCTGATTCCACCCCGGATTCCTTCCTGGTCCCATATTGGCCGGACCATATCCCCCGTAAGGAGCATTCGCTGGTGGGAGCGGAAAATTCCCCGTTGTGCCCCCGAGAGGAACCGCATTTGCCCCGGTTGGGCGAAACACCCCAAATCCTTGATGTTGTGGCCTCCATGCTTGCCCTGGGTGCTGTCCGAGACCCCCTCCTTGCCGCAGCAGTCCGCCGTGAGCCGGCAGGGGCTGTTCGAACCCCCACGTTGAAGCCGCTCCTCCGCCGGCCCCCCAGGGACCTCCCGCAACTTCCGCCGCCCGACTGGACCCATTCCGAGGCGGTTCCGGCATCCAGGAGGGAGCCGATCCTCCGCCGAACCCCCCGCTGCCCCATCCGCCGCCCTCTGGGTGTCCGCCTGCCATCCCGCTGGATCGGGATGGAATAGGAGGCCCGTGTGCGGCCTCTGGCACGTTTCCCGCGCCGAATCCGGAGCCCGACGCGCCTGTCGGCCCGCCTCCGTGACTCCCGCACCCCGTGCTTCCTCCGTTAGGGAGATTTGTCGCTTCCGTGTCGGATCCCGCGCCGTTTACGGCCTTCCCTTTCAGATTTTGCAAGAGGAGGGATTTCAACTCCTCCATCTTCTCATCGAGGCGTTCCTCCAAGTGTTGTTGCGAGTCCTTCATGCTTGCTTCGATTGCCGCCACGGAATCTGTCAACGCCGCGTAGTTCTCCTCGATGGCGGCCAAACGCGTCGTCTCTGCCTCCGTATGCGTCACCATGGTCGCAGGAAGGATGCTCTGATACAAAATGTTATGCTACTGCTAGGGTTCTAAGCAAAGAGTAAACTAGAACAAAAAGACGGCTAGGGTTTTTGGGGAAGAAGAAGAGAATACCTGAATTGGATAAATCATGCCTCCATAGTGGGGGGGAAAGGGGGTATTTATGGAGCCCCCTTTTCCCAGGGCCGGCCGGCCGCAATTGAGGGCTGAACCGGTGTGGTTCAGCCCTCCCTCCTCTTATTGATTAATTGCGGGCTGAACCGGATGGTTCAGCCCGGTCTTGGTCCGGCGCTCCTTTAGGTCTTCTGGCGTACTTGAATCCTCGGAACCGCAGATCGTCCGGGGCCATAACAACTCCACTATTTTGAGTAATTTAAAGCCTATAGCTTCGTAAGATCAATCAAATCCAAGTATTAATTAAAGTTTTGTACATTTTTCTTCATTGACCAGTAAATATGAAATTCATAGCATTGTTGTCGTCATGTTGCTGTTATTGTTGAGATATGAGGACCTCGGTCTAGCTGATTTCAACTTCTCGGAACTCGACTAGCATGCTCGAAGCTTTAGAAGTTCATCCCGATCATACTCCTTTTACCTACCCAAGCACATCCTAGGTCCGACTGCCTCTATGTCCCCTAGCCTACCCAAAGCTCCATTTGACCTGGTAAAGATCGATGTGGCATCAAGCATCATGCGCTTCTGTTATGGGGTGCGTGTCGTTATGATTATCTCTATTATCTAGGTGTCTAGGTGTTATCATTATGTAGGGGCCTAGAGCACTGGGTCTAGTATTACGTGTCATTATTGTTGTTCGTTTCTTTATATGTCGTAAGTCTATATAAAGGCATATGGAGGTTGTGATGGGTAAGAAAGAAGTCTATTTCCTATCTATTGTGTGCGAGATCTTTGGTGGCTCTCTCCTCTAACGAGCAACCCCGCTTACAAAATTTGCGGTCAAAGCTCCGTTGTACCCTCCACCACCATCCTCTTTGTCCCTGACCACTAATCCGACCTCCGCTGAAATAGGACTGTAACAACTTTGGTATTAGAGTTTCTCGGTCCTCTTCTGACGACGCACACCAACATCGCCCTCGTCTTCTTCATCGTCAACGTCATTCTCTCAGTCGACCTCACCCAAAAAGCACCATGGTTTGAGCCCACAGCCGGAAGCCTCGCTCGTATAGTGAGGGAAGGACGATTCCATTCCTCATCGTCATCGGGTTCGTTGTTCCTACGCCTCACACAAAGCTCCAGCATGCGCTGCTGTGAGTCGCGCCTCTTCCTTTCCAAGATCAGCGACCAACGGTCGAGACCAGCCGGTCGAGTACCGCGACATCTTCTGCCGACCCAGTGACCGCACTGACCCTTTCAGTTTTCCGCCAAGACCTTTGTCGCTATGGACGCCAGTAACGCACGCCTCCCCCTACATCCTAGTTCCCTCTCGAGCCGCCCGCCCCCCCCATCCTTCTGTCTCCCACTCTGACGTCTCGAGCCCCACGCCCCTGTTACATCGCAGCTTTTCCTCGGGACTGTTTTTCTCAAGCCAACAACTTTATTTTTAATTTAAAACCTCATGCAGTTCTCTTTCCTCCTTGTGCCCCTCCCAGCGCTTTACTCTATTCATTAAAGCCCCCCAGGCTGAACATTTATTATTATTATTATTATTATTATTATTATTATTATAAAACAGTCATGGCTATAAGTCCAGCAGCAACATCAAATTCATTTTTCACAAATCCGGTGTCTACTTATTCTGCTACCTCCAACACAAGGGAGCTCGAACGCTCTACGCATAGTTATTTGTGCCATCATTGGATGACGATGCAACTCCCGCGGCAAATCCCAACTAGCCTTTTCTGAGGAATTGAGTCGTCCAAAGTCCTAACACCCGCTCCTCTTCTCGCTTCTTATCTCGCACCATGGGTGACGCGTCTAATCAAATAAGTCGGATTATGTCCATGCCACAAGCCGTCATGACACAGCAAGTTGCCCTCGCAGACCGTCATCAGAAGACAATTATTGCGCTCTCCAAGCACATCGATGATCTTTCTACCGCCACCACACACGATCAAACTAGCAGCCGTCAAGCACCGCCACTTATCTGTCATGCACCGCCGCCACTAATCGTCCACGAACCACCGCCGCCAACCCTCGCGCACCCCGACGTTGTTATTGTGTCACGCTACACCAGGTTGGACTTTCCAACCTATGATGGAAAAAGTGATCCTTTGTGTTGGCTCACCAAGTGCGAGCAATTCTTCGGCCACCAACAAACTCCGGCAGCAGACCGAATGCATATAGTATCCTTCCACATGCTCGACTCTGCTCTTTTGTGGGCTTCGCGACTCCTCATTGACTGTCTGAATCTGATTTGGGAAGGCATCAAGCGGCTCTGCAACTTGCATTTCAGACATCCTATCCGCAGCAACCCCCTCGATGAACTGGCATCTTTACAACAAGCGGGGTTTGTGGGGGAGTACCTGGAAATATTTCAGCTTCTTTTGGCGCATGTCACTCTTGCCCGGGATATGTAAGTCACCATTTTCACCGCCGGACTTCGCGACCGCCTGCGAATGGATGTCGAATTTGAGGCCCCTCCAGACTTAGTGACTGCTATGAGTCTGGCTAGGCTCGGTGATCATCACCTCCATCTAACACAGGAGGTCTACCCTCCTACCAACAACATCGTTCAACAAGGCCATATCGAGGGCCCTCCACCCCTAACGGTCTGCCTATAATCTCGGGCCGAGATATTGCAACGACGCGCCGAGGGATTATGTTTTAACTGCGGCGAGCAGTTCACTCGCGGCCACAGATGCAACAGACTTTTCCACCTGCACGTCGAGGACTCTGCCGACGAGGGCATCGGATGAAGTATCTCCACCGAGGACCCACCTTGAGTTTGAGGTCAAGCTCTTTTTGGACGACGGGAGTGATGTTATGGGCTGCGTATCGTTATGATTATCTCTATTATCCAGATGTCTAGGTGTTATCATTATGTAGGGGCTTCGAGCACCGGGTCTATTATTAGGTGTCATTATTGTTGTTCGTCTCTTTATATGTTGTAAGCCTATATAAAGGCATATGGAGGGTTATAATGGGTAAGCAAGAAGAAGTATATTTTTTATCTATTGTGTGAGATCTTTGGTAGCTCTCTCCTCTAATGAGCAATCTCGCTTAGGAAGCCACAGTCAAGGCTTTGTTGTACCCTCCAACACCGTCTCCGTCACCGATCACTACTCCGAACTCCGCTGAAATAGGTCTGTAACAACTTCTTAAGCTGCATATAACAATTTACATAATTAATCAGTTGGGACAAAAGTGCCAATAGAGGAACTTGAAACTTGAGCAACACAGTTTTGATATCTGCCCATACTGCCTTCTTTGACCCTTAGCAAAAATCTGGTTGTCTTCTTTCTTGTGACTATAAATACAACCTCCAACAATTGTAGCAAACAGCTGCCAGTTGGTTTTTGTCCCATTGTGACTATAAATACAACCTCCCACAATTGCTTAAGCTCAAGCTCTATCATCTCTTCTTTGTTTGCTCAAAGTTCTCATTTAAAACTTGATATCATAGTTGAAAGACATGGCACTTCTTTTGAGGTTGGCCCGAGCCAGATTTAGCAAGCGCTAACGCCAGCGATAGTCCAATACCGTCCGACGGTAGTTTTTGGAAAGTCCGTTTTTGGAAGAAAAGGGTACCAAAAATACTGATTTCCAATTGTCAAAAGTTTCTTAGAATGGCGTGGAAAAGTTTCCTAAAATGGTGATAGAAGGTTGCTAAATTTGTTGATTTCTAAAAAGAGAAGAAAAGCTGCCTAAAGTAGCTACCACTAGGCGGTAGCGCTAGAGCTGGCGGTAGCATCCAAGGCCTATTTAAATAGCGGCTCCTCTCCTTCCTTGGGCATTAATTCATTTGCTCTCCAAGCCACAACTCTGAATCAGTTGAGAGAGGCTCGTCTCCAGAGATCAAGAGAACTCCCTTGAATGAACATGAAGATCAAAAGGAATTTTTGAAGGGAAAGTGCTACCATGCTTATTCAACACAAAGGACGAACGAACAAAGAACATCAATGTCAACATTGTCTTTGTCTTCACCTTCAGAAATCCTCGGGGGGTTTTCTCTTTCTTATTTTATTATCTTATAATTTTTTTATATTATCCTTTTGTAACTTGAGTCGAAAAATTGTTTAAGGAGAACGTCGGATTCCGAGAAGGATTCTGTGGAAAATTCGCCGCAGGTATTAGTTTCCTGAGAGGATTCCGTGAATTCGCCGTGTGTGGTGGCGACTAGGTCTTGGTAGATATAGAAGCGGTTCGAGGCCTTATCTGGGAGAGAGGCTAGAACCAACCGGTCCTTCGGGATAAGGGTCGATATAGAAAAGGAAAAAGAGTTTTTTTGTATTTCGCCTCTGTTGAAGCCGGGAAAATCCCAACTCCAAAATATTTGGATCAATGCAGTCTAAGGTTACTGATTCTGCGGTCTGACGCCACAATTCAGATGGCTAGCGCGGGAGAGAGAAAACTGTCTACAAGCACACCCCAAGTACTCCAACAAGGAGGTCCCACCAAATACCCGGAAGTTTGGGAGAAACTTCCCCTCCGCAACCAAAAGTTGAGCGAGGTACTAAGCAGGCATGGACTTGGCGAGTATCCAGCTTGGGGGACCTCAACATCTTCTAAAAGTGTCACTTCTAGTACCCCTGGGGGGCTATTTATAGAGAAATCCTAGGGGGTGGCGAGTATCCAACCTCTACTATCGAGTATCAAGGTCTACTCGCCCATACTCGCGAGGTAATCATCTCTGCTCGCTTAAGCTCGTCTTTACTCACCCAAGCCCGCCTATGCTCGCTCAAGCTCGTCTCTGCTCGTGGCTAGGTCTGCGAATAGGCATCTCCTTAGGCATCTCTGATCACGACGAATTACAGGTTATACACAATCCCCTTTTTTTGAGCTTGACTCGAGCTTGGAAAAACAATGTAAGACTCGTAGTTCGGAGAGAAAGCGCTAGACAATAGGCTGTGCGAGGTCCTTCCCAGGAGTGACGCTCACCTCACCAAAGTGTTGAAGCCGAAAAAATCTCAACTCCAAAATATTCGGATCAATGCAGCCTAAGGTTACTGATTCTGCGGTCCGACGCCACAATTCAGATGGCTAGCGCGGGGGAGACAGAACTGTCTACAAGCACACCTCAAGTGCTCCAGCAGGGAGGTCCCACCACGTACCCGAAAGTTTAATATAAACTTTCCCTACGAAACCAAAAGTTGGGCGATGTACTTGGCAGACATGGACTTGCCGAGTATTCAGGTTGGGGGGACCTCAACCTTGTCCAAAAGAGTCATTTCTAGTACCCTTGAGGGGCTATTTATAAAGAAATCGTAGGGGGGTGGCGAGTATCCAGCCTCTACTAGCGAGTATCAAGGGCTACTAGTTCATACTCGCGAGGTACTCGCCTCTGCTCGCCCAAGCCCGCCTCTGCTCGCCTCTGCTCGTGGCTAGGTCTGCAAATATGCGTCTCTTTAAGCATCTCTGATATCGACGAATTACGGGTTATACAACCTCGATTTCTAGCGTTATAGAAATATAACATTTTGTAATCAATTTCTTACGAAATAAAATTACGTCTTTCATCGTTCTAATAAATTAATTCTATTGTGTTCTGAAATGTTTTAAATAATATTTATCCCTCAAAACATTAAAGGAAAACATATTACAAATTACTTTTTAAAATGCACGCACGGATTTCACTTTATGTTACTAACACCAGGCGGTAGTGCTAACGCTGGCGGTAGTGAAGGAATATTAAAATCCGGGCTCCTTTAAAAATAATTATCAATATAATATGTTCTGAGATATTAAAATATATTTTCTGATAAAATATTCTGAAAATTCTTTAACTCTGATATTTTAAATAAGATTCAAATTTCTGAAAAGCCCTTATTCACCCCCCACCCCCCTCTAAGGGCGCCTAAAGATCCAACACACGCATCCCGCAATGAAGGCATGAACGTGCTTGCGCATTCCTTTCCAGAAGAATTCGAGGTGCAGACGTTGGAGAGTACGGTGAACGCCTTCATGGCTACGAGAATGGACATCCTCCGGAATGTTGGGAACGAGAGGGGATGTCGTGTCCATATACACACGATCGCGGTAGAGGATGAGGCCATGACGGGGGGTCCAATGTTGATCTGTAAGGCTGGTTTTCGTCCAATGGAGAAGTTCTAATAGGCTGGGAGATTGTCAGATCTCTTAGCGGGGCAAGGATAGAAGATCCGCCATTGGGAATGAAATGTTGAGGAGCGAGGTCGTGGGTGGAGAGTCCCAGCGAGAGAGGGCATCGGCGGCACGGTTAAGCTCGCCGACTCTATATTCCACCTGGCAGTAGAAGCCGAGAAGTTTACTCACCCACCGTTGTTGCAGTATCGTAGAGAATCATTGCTCGAGCAAGTACTTTAAGTTATAATGGTCCGTTCGAATGACGAAGGAGCGGCCCATGAGTACGAGCGCCAATGTTGAACGGCTTTAGAGAGCCCAATGAGTTCTTGTTCATAGGTTGGTAGTTTGCGATGATGGATGGCGGTTTGTTGACTGAAATAGGCTATTGGATGCCCCTCTTGCTGTAGCACAGCGCCATAGCCTAGTCCTGAGGCGTCACATTCCACCAAGAATGGTAAAGCAAAGTCCGGCAGGCAGAGAATGGGAGCAAACGACAATGCCTCTTGGAGGGAGTGGAAAGCCTGAGTCGGGGCGTCCGTCCACATGAAGGTGTTCTTCTGGAGTAAGCTTAACAAGGGGGAGGCAATGGTGTCGTAATCGCGAATGAAGTGGCGGTAGTATCCTGTGAAACCAAGGAACCCGTGTAAGTCGGTGAGTGTTTGCGGCAGAGGCCACGATGCCACTCCTTGGAGCTTTGTCGGGTCGGCCAAAATGCCCAATTCGTGCACCACATGTCCCAAATAAGTGACGAAGCTCTGCCCAAAGGAGCATTTGGAGACCTTAAGAACCAATTGGTGAGTGTGCACCAAGCAGAGAACGGTATATACGTGTTGTAAGTGCTTCACCCGTGACTTTCTATAGACAAGAATATCATCAAAAAAACAAGAACGAACTTTCAGAAGAGAGGGTGGAATAACTCGTTCATTAGAGCTTGAATGGTGGAAGGCGTGTTCGTTAACCCGAACAACATGACTAAAAAATCAAAGTGGTCATGGTGCGTGCGGAACGCAGCCTTCTCCACGTCGTCGGCCGCCATGAGAACTTGATAATAACCGGAGAACAAGTCTTGTTTGGAGAAGAAGCACGTGTTATGTAGCTCATTGAGGAGTTCTTCCACTACCGGAATAGGGAACTTGTCTTTGACCGTGAGGGCGTTCAGTGCCCGGCAGTCCACACAGAGCCGCCAAGAGTTGTCTTTCTTTTGTACTAGCAAGATCGGGGATGAAAAGGGAGATACATTGCGCCGAATGAGGCCTTGTTAGAGAAGGTCGCATTGCCGCTCGATCTCATCCTTCTGATGAAAGGGGTAGCGGTATGGTCGCACCACGATCGGGGCCGTACCCGAATGGAGGCAAATGCGATGGTCCTGTCCGCGATGCAGTGGGAAACCCAAGCGTGAGCTGAATATCTCGGGGAATAACTGCAAAAGGTGCGCAAGATCCGCAGGGTGGCTGTTCGGCTTCTCCACTGGAGTGGGCAGAGGCTTGGTGTGCACCAAAAATGAGGGAGACTGCCCCGGTGCTTGTCCCTGCCACTGTATCACGCCTCACGCGAGAGGTCTGCCATTTGGTGTGCACCAAAAATGAGGGAGACTGCCCTGGTGCTTGTCCCTGCCACTGTATCACGCGAGAGGACTGCCATGATATAGTAAGGCGGTCGAAATCCCACGTGAGGGGTCCTGAGGTGCGTAGCCAACAAACGCCCATGACGATCTCAGAACCCGAAAGATCCACCCAAAAGAGGTCGGTCTGTGATTGGTAGACGTCCACTGCAAAGGCACGTGTCGACAAACTCCGGGTTACGACATCTATTGGCAGTTAGCTACGGCCACCTTGACGTGGCTACGGGAAACAAAAGGGAGGCGTAGACTGAGGGCCCTCTCTTGATGAATGAAGTTGTGAGTGTTGCTTGTATCCATGACGGCTAAGAGTGATGTCCCCTCCACATCCACATACATCTGAATGGTGCACCCTTCTTGTGGCCCGGCTAGAGTGTGGAGAGAGAAAGGTCTCGGGATCAAGCCCTGGCCTCAACAACCTATCATGGAATATTTCCGTATAATTTGGAGACTTCCCAGAGAGTTGGTTGGAGTGCACCGACTACAGTCGGGTTGTGGGCTGTCATCCCGGGTTACCCAAGATGGGCCGGGCCCCCCCTTTCAACAATATATATATATACTAGCATCTTTGAACGGGCTCCGCCCGTTCTCGATGTGTCGCTGCGGGCTTCGCCCGCTTGACCCCCCGGCGGGCTTCGCCAGCCCCCCCGGAGCGCTTCGCCCGCCCCCCGGCGGGCTTCGCCCGCCCCCCGACGGGCGAAGCCCGTCCCCTCCGGCGGGCTTCGCCCGCCTCCGAAAAAATTTAAATAATTATATAATTTAATAAATAATTATTATTTTTTAAATCAAATTATAATTAAATAAATTATTATATAATAATTTTTATTTTTATAAAAAAAATGAAAACAAATCCAAAATCCCCCCCCCACGCTTTCGCCTGCCCGTCCAGCCCAACTCCACTGGCGCCGGCGGCGGAGCCGCCGGCGGCCTGCCCGGCGGGTTCGCCGGAGGCCGGCGAACCCGCCGGTGGGCGACGGGCAGGCCGCCGGCGGCTCCGCCGCCGGCGACAGTGGAGTTGGGCTGGAGGACAGGCGGAACGGGGGGGCATCAGGATTTTTTCCTGGATGAACAGTGCTTCAGGAGGAGATTTGTTTATTTGCAGGCCAATATGTATTAATCCAATGGCCAGAATCCATTTCCTGAAGATCGGACGGTACAAATGCTTTTCATGGTGTGATTTGAGATATGACTATTGTATTATATATATATATATATATATATATATATTACAAACAACAACACTCGAGCCTTTATCCCCTTATAGTGGGGTCGGCCATATGAATCCTTTGTTTCCATTGTGCCATATTTATAGTCATAATCTCACTATTGTCTAAGTACATCATGTCTATCCTTATAGTTTCAATATAAGTCTTTATTGGTCTACCCCTCCCCCGTTTAACAGGCCTAGTGACTAAACTCTCAAAATGCCTAACATGTGCCTCTAATGTTCTCCTTTGTAACTAAACTCTCACAATGCCTAACAGGGGCCTCTAATGTTCTCCTTCGTACGTGTCCAAACCAATTTAGTCGAGCTTCTCACATCCAAGTATAAAAATATTACAACAATATTGTACAAGGGAATAATATTATTAATCTAGAAGTCATATCTCCAGTTTATAAGTACATTAAAGATGAGCCAGCTGTGAAAACTACTGTCACACATTTTTCTACAAGAAAATAATTACAACAAAAAACAAATATTTCTAGTTTAATTGACTAACGTAAAATTTTAATTGAAGCTGGAAATCTACCATAATGAGAAATGAGAGTTAGGAAAAAAAAGATTTAAGAACAATATGTTACTACAATTAATGCCTTTAATTCAATCTTCGGATAAAATTAGAAAATTATAATTACTATCTTTACCAATAGAGTTTGGCAAAGCATTTAAGAGATAATTAAGGGGAATACATAAACAAAATAGCGCCAGAGCGCTGTCGGGTTATCATAGATATAGACCAACGAAGATAGATATCCGAGAAAGAAGAAGTATTGCAAGTTAAGTGCCTCGAATTAATCTATAACGATCACATAAATATCACAGATGCGGTTTAGATAACTTAAAAGCTTTTGGTTTCTCAATAAAAGAAGACTTTGACTGCTCAGCAAGTACCGTGATTACCAGTTAGGCAATTAACACTTGTTTAAATATGCAAACTACCATTACACAAATGTAATATAGTTCCAAGCCTACCTTGTCCTTTCGAATGAGTTTACATCCTTCAAGGGGACCCATATTTTGAAAAACTTCTGCAAGAAGAGCTTCAGTGACTTGAGGATGGATATTGCCTACGTACCTGGTTATCATTAAGAAATCAAAAGCATCAAAAAATTCTGAAGCATAAAAAAAAACTAGAGCGATTTACCTTCTATTTAATACTCCACAAATAGAGAGTAATAGTAGAAAATAAGGAAATCAAATTTACTATTATTTTCTCTTAGAATTGAATACTATACATTACACGTCTCCTCTATTTATACACACAAGAGGGAGACCCAAAACTAAATTCTATGATGTGGGACAAATCACCAAAAGGAGGAGGCCGCTAATGGCACACCAAACTGTGTTATATGCACACCAAATTCCAACACTCCCTCTCAAAGTGGGCGAAAGATATTTGCTAACCTCATCTTGTCACACAACCTACATAAATCCAGTGAACTATGTCCTTTGGTTAAACAAACAACCACTTATTCTTTTGTAGTGATATGACCCAGCTTCAGTAACCCGCTATCCAGCTTTTCTTTGATGAAGAACTTATC
Source organism: Platanthera guangdongensis (assembly GCA_039583875.1). NCBI lineage: Eukaryota > Viridiplantae > Streptophyta > Magnoliopsida > Asparagales > Orchidaceae > Platanthera > Platanthera guangdongensis. Next base: position 174,319,536 of record CM077160.1, on the reverse strand, counting down.
GATCTCTATATGTTTGATTCTATCATGTTGGACAGGATTGCTCGCGATGCTAATGGCTGACTTATTATCACACCACAGTGTCATCTGTCTGCCTTGATCTATCTTGAGTTCACTTAGCAGCGCTTTTAACCATAACAGCTCTCATACACCTGAGGTCATGGCCCTGTATTCTGGCTCGGTCGTAGATCTCGTCACCACAGTTTGCTTCTTGCTCTTCCAGGAGACAAGGTTCCCCCCCCCCCACAAACATGCAATATCCCGATGTAGATCTCATGTCATGTGCACAGCTAGCTCAGTCAGAGTCGCAATAGCCTTTTATATTCAGATGTCCATTCTTTCGGAAGATCAGTCCCTTTCCTGGTGCACTCTTTAAGTATATCAGAATCTGATGCACTGCATCCAAGTGCCCTTCCCTGGGATCGTGCATATAACAGGCTGCTACGCTCACAACAAAAGATATGTCGGGACGGGTGTGGCTCAAATAGATCAGACGACCTACGAGCCTTTGATGTCTCTCTTTATCAGTTGGCTCTCCTGCCTCAGCGTTGAGTTTGGACTTCTGGTCAATAGGAGCAACTGCGGGCCTGCATCCCAACATGTTCGTATCTTTGAGCAGATCTTGTACATATTTTAGTTGAGATAGAACGATTCCCTCTACATCGCGAGCTACTTCTATCCCAAAGAAGTATTTTAGCTGCCCCAAGTCCTTTACTTCAAACTCCTTGCCCAATCTTATTTTTAACTGAGCAATTTCCGCGTCATCGACCGTGATAATCATATCGTCCACGTACACAGCAAGCATCGTAGTGTGTCCTCCATTTTACCTAAAGAACACGGTATGATCAGCATTTGTCTGTCGATATCCCATGTTAACCATCGCTTTCCTAAAACTATCAAACCAGGCTCGAGGAGATTGTTTTAGGTCATACAGTGATTTCTTGAGTCTACGCATTTTGCCATCCATTTGTTTTGTTTCAAAGCCTGGTGGCACCTCCATGTAAGCTTCTTCGAGTAGATCCTCATGAAGAAAGGCATTCTTTACGTCGAGCTGGTGTAGTTTTCATCCCCTATTTGTCGTCAAGGATATGAGTGTCCGTACCGTGCTCATTTTTGCAACGAGTGCAAAGGTCTCGTCGTAGTCAATGTCGTAAGTCTGACTGTAACTCTTTGCTACCAGTGGGGCCTTGTAACACTCGATCCATCCTTCTGGGTTTTGTTTCACAGTGAAAACCCACTTGCACCCAACTGCCTTTTTTCCCTGGTGATAGTGAGACAAGGTTCCAGATTTTGTTCTACTCTAATGCGTCAAGTTCCTCTAGCATTGCAACTTTCCATCGAGTATCTTTTTTAGCAACCTGCCAACACTTAGGAATAGAAACAATGTCCAAAGATATAATGAATGCTCCATATGCAGGGGATATATGGAGTAGGAAACAAATTGGACAATGTCATGTGGAAAGCTATATCGGTTAGGTGAGACTCCCGCATTCTTGCGGAATCTCCGTCTTACCGGTAAGGGAGTGGGAGTAGAGAGATGAGGGGCTACCTTACCTGAGATATCTGAACTTGTGGTGGGTGGTGCAGGTGTCTCAAGGACCAGAATAGGCAGAGGCAAGGGACTTGACACATGTGTCAATGTAGGCTTTGTAGTCTCGCTCGGCTGTCTTCTTCTCACGTACACTCTCCCCCCCCCCCCCGAATTTGTGGGCCATCATTAGCAGATTCTCTCTCTGCGAGAACCAGCACCTCAACTGGTTCTAATTCCATTGGCATCGGTGCCAATGGGATACTTACTATGTCTCTCACCACCACAGTTATCCTCCCCCTCTTGTCTCATATTTTCTACATTGAGTGGTCCTCCAAGAGGCGAGTCAATCTGAGAGGAATAATATGACTTCAGCTCTTTGAATGTGACATCCATACTGACGAATAATTGTCTCTCTACTGGACTCCAACATACATACCCCTTTTGGGTAGCTGAATACCCAACAAAAACACACTTTAGGGCCCTTGGATCCAATTCAACATTTTGTCTTTTATCATGGACAAAGCACACACAACCGAAGGTCTTGAGGGAAAGAATGTCTTCACTCTTCCCTCGTAGTATCTCAATCGGAAACTTCTGGTCGAATACTTGTGAGGGCATCTGATTGATTAAGTCGGTTGTTGTTAGCACGACTTGTCCCCACAAGTATTCTGGCACCTTCATTGTTATCATCATACATCGAGTCACTTCCAGAAGATGTATGTTCTTCCGTTCTGCTACTTCATTCTGCTCTGGTGTATGGACTAGTAGTTTGATGTTGGATTCCCAATGAGGAAAAGTATTCTTCAAACGCCATGTTGGTGTACTCTGTCCCATTGTCAAACCTCAACACTTTTACGACCGCACCGTGTTGAGTTTGAACCTCTTTATGAAAGTCCTTGAAACAGGCAAACATATCACTTTTGTTTTTCATTAAATATAGTCAAGTCACACGTGAGAAGCAGTCAATGAAAGACACAAAATACCGAAATTCATTTATAGTGGGTGTAGGATATGGTTCTCAAATGTCAGAATGTATCAGATTAAATGAATGACAACTCTTATTTCCAAAACTAGAATAAGAGTTTCTGGTGTGTTTTCCTAGTTCGCACGCATCTCATACAAGTTTTTCTTTATTTGCCTTTTTAAAGAGAAGTGGATACATCTGACTCAAAACAACAAAAGATGGATGACCCATACGCTGATGATGCAGTAGTAGTATGCCCACCGCGCTTTTTCTGACATCTGCAGCTTCTTCAATAATGGTTGAAAGTGATGAGTCCATATCTTTTTTATCCAAGTACCACAAGCCACTACGCTATGTGTCAGTCTCAAGTCATCTGTCGGTCTCCTTCTCCTTGAAAATAACCTTCAGAATATCAAAGAAAACAATACATTTCAGTTGGGATATGATATCACTAATGCATAAGAGATTTACGGGAAAGGAGAGAGCATGCAAAACATTGGACAAAGTCAAAGTATTGGTACATTGCATGATACCCCTACCAACCACAGGTTGAGTTGTGTCATCGGCAGTTTAGATGCGCTCCAGGACTGCTAGGGGAGTATATAAAAGGAACTCCCTAGCATCCCCAGTGACATGTCGAGAAGCACATGAATCGACTATCCAATCTTGTGATCTAGTATTGGATATAGATGCGAGTGCAAGAGTTTCTCTTGTAACTGTTGTTGAATGAGCGAACGAGGCAATGTTACCCCTTGATGAAGTTGACGTGAGTGCATCATCAGTCACTCCCTTCTGCTTCCTCCACATCAGTTGGGAGTAAGTGTTCACAATTTTTTGTTCCTCTGAGTTATCCATCTAATTCCTACTTTTGTCTACCTCGTCCTCGACTATCATAAGATTTGCTAGGTAGCCTCCTCTTCCACCATCTCTGCCCCATGACCGCGACCACGGTAGCCTCCTTTTCCTTGTCCACTTGCATCCGGCTCTTTTGGCGGCTTGGGGAAAGCAAGCCTGAGATGACCTAGTTCAGCACAATTGTAACATTGTCGTGTCTCACTCTTGTATCTTGGGGGTCCAGGATTGGTCACCACTAGGGCTGATTTTGCCCCAACGGGAGCAGATGCACCAGAATGGAGCCTAATCTGGCTCTCCTCTTGCATCATGGCTGAGATTGTCTCATCCAGGGAAGGTATTTTTTGCTAAGCAAGCAATATTGCACACCTCGGCTCGAATGTCAATCCTCTCATAAAATACATAGTCCGCCTTTGAGCATCTCGCTCCCCTTTCCTGCATTTGGGGTTTTTGCAACATGCGACCAGTGAGAAATAATCATAGTCTGTCAATAGTCGCTCCAGATCTGCGACATACTCCTGGATCGAGTAATCCCCCTGAGTCACATTCTCAATCTCTCGTTCGATCTGAAATGCGTGCATGTTGTGGTTGACTCCTGCATAGAGCCTTTGTAGCTTCCCCCAAACATCGCTTACAGTCTTTATGTCATCCACCGTGATAGCGATAGACACGACCATTGAGTTCAGGAGCCATGTGTGCAACAGGCTGTGTGTAGTCTTCCATTCATTGTACCCATCAGAGTCTCTCTGACTCCTTCCTTTCGCCCGTCAGATAGCTCTCCAAGTTCCTTCCAGAGAGTGTCTTTTTTACCCAAAGCGACCAACTTAAGTACGTAGCTAATCCATTGAGCTTTAACTCCATCGGGGGAAGATCCAGCTTCATTAGAGGTGATGATGACTGAGGCGAGCCCTCGCCTTTGGACATTCGTAAGTACTCAAAAAATACTTTTAAGTCCGCCTCTTCCGTTTTGGAGACAAATTTCTCCATGAGCACGCTTAATTTTTCCTTCGATCAAATGAATTTCTCCAGGAAGCCCGCAAGGCGAGGCCCCGCACTGTCGCGCGCGCAATCTCCTTTTGCCAATTGTGTGTGGAATGACAGCTGCCACGCACTCCTTCAATGTCATACCATGTGCTTCTCCACAGGCGCGGAGACTGTCGCAGTTCCTCTTCTGTCGCAAGACTTTGTCGTCGCGCGAGTGAAATTCTCCGTCGTGCGGGAAATTCTCCATCTGCGCCGAGCGAGAAATTCTCCCCCTGCGCTGCGCGTGTGAAATTCTCCTGCCACGAGAAACAAAAATCACGCATGTGGATTTTCCCGCAGAACCCTCCGCTTCCGTCTCCATGCGGTTACGCCGTCGAGCTCTCATTAGCACAGAGAACACCACCGGTCGGTCTCTGGTGCTTCCCTTGCTCCTCCACGCCGAGAATCCCGCGCACAATCCTCTGACCGCACTGCTTCTTCTCCCGCGCACAATTCCTGCGTGCAATCCACCGGCCGGTCGAGCCACGCACTTCTTATCCTGTCGCGCGCAACCCGTCGGTGAAGATTCCTCGCGTGCTTCTTCTCCCTCCGTCGAGCCAGATCTGTGGCGTCCGCTGCTTCTCCGCAATCATGCACATGTCGCATCTTCTGTGCGACCCTTCCTCTCCCACTACATCGAGATGCGCGCTCTCTGCCGCCCGACTCCGTCGTGTTGCATAATGGAGTGCACACTACTGTACTCCGCCACGCTCCTTCCTGGTAGAGCCACACGCGCGCGTATGCTACTGCGGTGATTCACTGATGGCGCGTCGCAGTTCTTTGCACAAAAATCATGTTGTCGTGTCGCTCTCCTCTGTCGCTCCGTCGGACTCCGGTAAAAGTGTTTCCAACCTCCGGCAGGAAAGGAAACAACAACCTCCGCACTCGGATGACGCTGCACTGTCTCATCCGCAGCAGCCGCCAGAGAATTTTTGTAGACACTCGGAAAGGATTGAAATTAATTTCAACCAAAGGCTAGCCCTCCCTGGCAGAAAAAACGGTCCTGGAAAAACAAAATTTCCCTTTAATTCTCCCGAACCTGGCTCTGATACCAAGTAGAAAATAAGAAAATCAAATTTACTATTATTTTCTCTTAGAATTGAATACTATACATTACACATGCCTCCTCTATTTATGCACACAAGAGGGAGACTCAACTAAATTCTATGATGTGGGACTAATCCCCAAAAGGAGTAGGCCGCTAATGGCACACCAAATTGTACTATATGCACACCAAATTCCAAGAGTAATCAATAAAAACTGATAACTAAACAAAGCAAAATAGAATATCTAATCAATCAGCAATATGTTACTTCCAACCATAAATGAACATGGGAAATGCAACTTTATGTTAAAAATGCTCAATTAATTTTCAAAATAGCGAACAATTGTGATAAGGTGCAAGAATGAAACTATAAAGGAGGGGATATCAAGACTACAACACTCACACACTGCGACATGTAGATGAATCAAATCCAGGGGGAAGATTGCCACTTGGAACAGGCTCCATCTGCAAAATATTGGAAGTAAAGGACAAAACATGAAAAAAAGAGGATAACTGCATGTAATTTTTGAAAGCAAAAAAGAAACAACTAGAAAGTAAACAAGAAAAATATGGCACAATTTCTTTGCTTGAGTGATGTGTATTTTTTAACCCAACTTCACTCTCATTAACAGTAATATAAACAAGAATAATCATAAATACTTTTCCATCAAACAAAAGTTGCTCCAGTATATGCACATGAAAATAACCTCATGGATAAGATGAATTTGTAACATAAGGCCACTCAGAAATCACCACACCACAGGAGATGGGTAAAGAGTAAAGGTTCCGAAGATAATCCACGTGGCATCTATAAAGTACAAAAATATCACATTCCATAACATGGAAATTTTAAATAATAAAACATCAATCAAAATGGAATATAGAATAATATGGGCACTACCGCCAAGGCGCCAACCATATTCAAAATCCCAGCAGTGAGGTATAATGATTTTACAAGTAGAATATAATGAATACAGATGTAAGAGCATAATCCTAATGATAATGACATTAAACAGTGGTACAAGTAATATAGCTTTAAATACATTTTTGAAATAAGATGTAAGCTAAATCCTATAACTGAAATATCTTTGCAGGGCTGTCTGCAGAACTGATGGTGATTTACAACATAAGCAGAGCAAAGAAAAAGAACTTATTTGGATAAGCGGACAAGGTCCAAACAAAAAGCAAATTATTTTTCTCAGATGGGAACAGAGTTATTGCAGACATTAAATGCATGCAGCTGATGTCGATGTGCTGCGCAAGTACCATGTTAAAGTGAGAATAATTCCTCAGTTCAGTGATTTAGAGATCCATCATCATTATCATCATCATTAGAGACTGACTTAATAAATCCTCATTCTCCTATTATTCAAGTTAGTACTCAGGAAGTGTTAATAAATTTTGTTAAAATCATTTGTTGTAATTAACTGTTGTAAATTGTAGAAAACAATGGTCAAACCTTGTATATATTTATTTCATAACTCAAATACAAGAGAGAGTACAAATATATAGGAGAAGAGAGGGAGGAAGAATCTTATACGATAGATGTGGGACTAAAGGAGAGAGAAGAGAAGGGCCTATAAATGGGCCTTTACATCATTTATCCTTATGTCTTCTAACACCCCCGCAAGCTGGAGCGTACAAGTCGTAGGCACCAAGCTTGGACAAGAACTGGTAATGCAATTTGCGAGGTAATGCCTTGGTAAGGATGTCAGCAACTTGCCCAGAAGCAGGAACATGTTCAAGCTTTAGCACCTTTGATTGAACCTTTTCTCGAACAAAGTGACAATCAACCTCAATATGTTTAGTTCGCTCATGAAACACAGGATTCTTTGCAATATGTATTGCAGCTTGCCTGTCACAAAACAACGTTGATGGTGAGGACAACCTAACTCTCAAATCCATTAGAAGACTTTCCAGTCAGGTTAGTTCTAATGTAACAGTTGCCATCGCACGGTACTCAGCCTCAGCAGACGAGCGAGCAACCACCGTCTGCTTCTTACTCAACCATGTGATAAGATTTCCTCCAAAGTATGTACAAAAAACGGTAGTAGAACGTCGATCATCCAACGAGCCCGCATAATCCGCATCAGAGTATGCAATAAGAGAAAGGGAGGAAGATTGCTTGTACACAAGTCCTTGCCCAGGGGCAGTCTTCAGATATCTGAGAATGTTTTCCACTGCCTAAAGGTGAGAAACCCGTGGGGTATGCATAAACCGACTGACCACTCCAACCGCAAATGATATATCTGGTCTCGTAACGGTTAGGTATATCAGTTTTCCCACAAGATGACGATAATATTCCGGATTTGGAAGAAGAGAATTAGACTCAGATCCCTGAGCACACAATATATGGTTGACTTCCATCGGGGTTTCCACAGGTTTGCAACCCGAGAGACCAACATCTTTCAGAAGGTCAAAGCTATACTTACGCTGAGATAAGACAAGGCCATCAGGTCGTCGTGCTACCTCTAGTCCAAGAAAATATCGAATATTTCCCAGATCATTGATTTGAAAGAAATAATTTAAATGTTGTTTAGCATGTGTCTCAGCTGAGTCATCACCAGTGATCAGAATATCATCCACATAAACCAGAAGTATTATAGTCCTAGTTGATTGGTGACGAGTGAAGCGAGAGGAATCTACCGAGCTTTGCTTGAAGCCAACCTCACAAACAGCCTTGCTGAATTTGTCAAACCACGCCCGTAGAGACTGTTTGATACCATAAATAGATTTGCGAAGTAAACATACACGAGACTCCCTCGTGGTCTCAAACCCGGGCGGTTGTTGCATATAGACAATTTCAAGAAGATCGTCATTCAAAAAAAGCGTTCTTGACATCCAGCTGATGGAGGGGCCAGTGGTGGTGAACAGCTAAGTAGAGCAAGACCCGAACCGTATTAAATTTTGTGACTGGGGAGAACGTTTTCTCGTAATCAAGACCGTATTGTTGAGTAAAACCTCGTGCCACAAGCCGAGCCTTTAAGGAATCAACTGTCCTATATGTGGCATGTTTGATTGTAAAGATCCACTTGCAGCTAACACAACTGTGGCCAGGAGGAGGAGACAGAAGATCTCAAGTGTGATTACCCCACAGAGCAGTCATTTCTTCATCCATGGCGGCACAACACGCCGGATGTTGGAGAACTTCCTGCACAGAGTTAAGTATAGAGATAGAGAGAGAGAGAGAGCAAAGGTAAGAAGAGGTGGAGAGAGCCGATGTAGAGAGACATAATTTGCCAAGAGATGAGCCGTCGAGGAGGATGCCGGATCAACAGGCCACGAGATCACACCGGTAGAGGAAAGCTGTTGTTGGGCATCTGGACGTGGAGGACGACGAGTGTATACTTCAATGATAGGAGGTTTGGAGGGACTGGTTTGGAGGGTACTGGTGGTGGTGTAGGAATCAGAAGCAGAAGAGTAGGGAGAAGTGGTGGAAGCGGAGACGTGATGGGGATGATGGGTCGAGGTAGCGGAGGAGGAAGAAGGGGATCAGAAGGACTGTCCGGATATGGTTGGTCTTCATGAAAGGAGACAGCAGCAGACACAACCACCTTACCAGTGATCGGATAAAAGCAGACATGCCCCTTCTGAGTACGGGAGTACCCAACAAATATAGCTTTGGTAGCACGAGGGGCTAGCTTATCAGTGGAAGGACCAAGATGGTGGACAAAACAGGTACACCCAAATACACGAGGTGTGAGAGAGAAGAAAGTCGTGGATGGGTAAAGGAGAGTAATGGGCGCCACAAAGTTGAGGACAGATGAAGGCATGCGATTGATGAGGTGACACGCAGTAGAGACTGCAAACTTTCAATAGAGGGGAGGAACCTGCATTTGGATCATGAGAGATCTAGACACATTAAGGAGATGACGATTTTTTCATTCCGCTATACCATTTTGTTGAGGGGTGTATGCCCATGAAATCTGATGTATAATACCGAACTCAGCGCATATATTGGAGAAGGTGCGACCAGTATATTCTCTAGCATTGTTTGTACGATGAGTTTTGACACAGGTAGAGAACTGAGTGCGAGTTTCCGTAAGAAACGTACGGAACGTGGTTGAGAGTTTGGTACGATCACGAAATAAATACAACCAGGTAATCCGCGAGTAATTATCGATAAAGGTAACAAAGTATCGATACCCAAAAACACTAAGGACCTTATAGGGCCCCCAGATATCATAGTGTACTAAGGATAAAGGAGCATCGCTCCGAGTACATGAAAGAGAAAAAGAGACACGGTATTGTTTGCCGAAAATACAAGATTCGCAAAAAAACTCTTGAAGAGAGACAGTATGAAGAGCTTTCTTAAGAATTGGAAGAGGGGCATGCCCAAGATGATGATGTCAATCAGTGGTGGAGACAGTGGTGAGAGCAGTGGGAGGAACATCAAGAAGATATAGTCCGTTAGACAGTCGCCCTCTACCAAGTATATTCTGCGTAAGCCGATCCTGCAACACAAAGGAAGAGCGTGAGAAAGTAACCAACAATCAAGGTCTTGTTAAGACGGCTAACAGAAAGGAGATTAAAATGAGAGCTCGGAACATGAAGAACCGAGGATAAGGAGAGGGAATGAGTAAGAGGCAGATGTGCAGTGCCAGAAACCGGGATCCTATCACCATTGGCCACAGTGATGCGCTTGGAGTAAGCAGTATCTAAGTATTTGGGCGGCTGATGCGGAGAGAGATGAAGTGTAGCACCCGAGTCCACAATCCAGTGAGAGTTGTGTGAGAGGCAAGATATACCTTCCTTGAAGAGTGAGGCCACGAAGCCAGAGGAGCGACTAACCACCTCTTGAAACTGATGGAGTTGAGCACGCAACGCAGCAATATCATCATCAATGGTGGAATCGGACGCCATAATTCTGAGCTGCGGATAGGCACACAAGTCGGGTGGCAAGAAGACACGTGGCTTGTCGGACAAATTCAGCGGCTACTGCGGAAGAACGATGAGGGCAGCGAGAGACGAAGTCGTGCAAACATCAGCGGTAAGACGAGGTCGCACGCGACTAGAGGAGATCGCGTGAGAAGCGGCGAGTAGAAGGGGGCCCGTAGCGGAAAGAAACAGGCCGCGGCGGAGAGAACCCTGAGTGGCAGCGGTTAGAGGGAACAGAGGCCAGCGAGCAGGCACTAGACGGGGTGGGTAGAGACAGAAGCCGTCAAGACTAGAGAGCAAGAGAAGTCACACGATCTCGATGTCAACACACCAGCGGCAAGAAGCCGCGACTAAGATGCGGAGCTATTTACCCATGTATGCTATAATAGGAAATTGTTTGAAGTGTTAAGACTGGGAATCTTGGAATTTGGGAGGTTCCGTCGAGCGGTAGTGCTACCGCGATCGGTGGTAGTGCCACCGCGATCGGCGGTAGTGCCACCTCGATCGGCGTTAGCTCCCAGACAGCCCTGTAAACAATTTAAATTGGAAATGTAACGGTGAGGGAGAATTTGTGAGTAATGTTGTCGTATAGACCAGGAGTCTTTCCTTGCAATGTCATTGTATGTGCAAATTGGATAGAGTTCTAGACAAGGGAGAATTCATGTGTATATGTTATAAATAAGGCCGGGAGCCTTTGCGCACAATAATTTAATAATAACATAAAGAGAATTTTGGGTACTGTCGCTGGGAGTAATTGCCCTTGATGTTATACTTTAATAATATGATAGAGAGATAGTGGTCGTGAGATTGTATTAAGATATATTGCTGCCTAACCTCTTTTATGATAAGTGATATAATTGTGTTTTGATGGTATGTTAGACTCATACACGTGATTAGGGTGTCGTGGGTAATACTCGATTGCATTCATATTGCATGTTTGACCCCTTTACTTGATGCTCAACCTAGAGATGTGGTTGATGCTTGTGACATAAAATAGTGATTGATATGCATGTTTATATGTTTTCATGTTCGATGCGAAGTGTTGACTTGTAGGGTGATGTGGCTCCCCGGTATCCGCTAGGACGGCCGAGAGGAGGAAAGTTATTACGTAGTTGTGGTTAGCTCACAACTGGCCCTTGTGTACCGCTATTGTTGTCTTGGTTGTAGGGCAAGGTTTCAATACTAGAGCACGCTAGTTGGCTAAAAACGTCGCTTTAAGTGTTTCTTCTCCTCCTTTTTGAAGTACTTTTCTTTGCATATTTTGTCAATCTGCGAGTCGAGGTAGTTTAGGAGTTTTTGATGTAATTGATATGACATTGATGATATGCTTGTAAGGTCATAAGGTCAAAGACATTTGTTTATGTTTTAATAGATATGGACAATCACTTTTGGGTTTCAATTTTTGTTATGCTTTGATAGTATTGGTTTTTTGTGCACCGGGATGCCTTTTTGTTAATATTGGTTGTTGAGATTTCTTTCTTATATCATCGTATAATACTTAAATTTGTGATGGTTATAAGTTGTGGGCCTCGGCCGGATCCATACTATATGGTTGTTGCGGTCGAGATGTTACAATTTGGTATTAGAGATATGTTTAGAGGTTCTGGACCAATAGGGAGCGGTTTAGTGTATCTAGACTGTCAAAAAGAATTGTCCACATAGGAGTGATTGTCGGGGCCATGAGTGTCCATGTGATTTATGTGTGATTATTAGATATAATCTGACGTGATTTGTTGATTGTGCTAGAGTACTAATGTCAATGCGGAGACCAGAGCGTGTGAGGACCCTATGGCTAGTAGTGATATTGCCCCGGGCCTCCTGAACATGAACATGTCTCCTGCAGACTTTTGTTGTATGTTAGCAGATGCAGAAGTGGTAGCTCAAGCCACTAGAGTGATACCTGGTGCGACACCTGTCACATCAGAAGGGGGGTTAGTCTATTGGCAGAGTATGAGGGTGGGCAAAGAGACCACCGACTGAAATATCTGTTGAGTTTCCATCTGTAATACCCGAACAATTATAAATGTTTATATTTTGTAAAATAAAATATTATGTGAATACTCCCCGATGATGAAAATACGGTTTCAGTGCCGATTGGTTTTGTGACAGTTATTTCGTTTTATTTACTTGAGCTTGGCTAGTTGGTTGTACTTAGCTTGCTGGTTGGTTGTACTTAGCTTGGCTGGTTGTACTTTGCTTGGCAAGAGTTTAGACTGGTTGAACCGGTGGAGTAACCGGGTGCTTACGATCAGCGGTGGCCTTTTCCCGTGCTTTAAGTTTTCGGGTTCTGTTCATTTCTCTTCATTTGCGACGGACGGAAGCCACGGAAGCCGCTACCGCCGCTTGCTCTATCGGGCTCGATTCTTCTCCGATTTCGGTGATTCTTCTTGCAATTGAGAGGTAATCTCCTCCCCTCAACTCCTTTTGTGTTGATTATGAAGTTGGTGTATGGATTTTAGATGGGTGCAAACCCTAGGGTTTGGGGTTTTGGTTTCTTCACTTTCTTTTGGAATTAAAAGTTTTGTAAACCCTAGACCCATTGTTGGGAGAGATGAAGCTAGGGTTTCATTTGGAGTTTGGTTTTGTCTTGATCTCCTTGTACATATACATGTGTGTGCCGGTTATGCTTGGACAGTGTTGTGTGTATGTGTGTGTGTGTCGGCTGTGCTTGGACAGTGCTGTGTGTATGTGTGTGTGTGTCGGCTGTGCTTGGACAGTGCTGTGGGTATGTGTGTATGCCGGCTGGACTATGTAGATTACCTGCATGCTACAGGTTGTGTTGGGGCTGCTAGTGTTGGCTGTCCGGCTATTTTTGAAGGGGTTTATACTTGAGGTGAGTTGCTGTTCACAACACTTGGTGTTGCCATGGTGGCAACCCTTGCGGTTGTGTATCGGAGCAACTTGGATTTGAATGATACACAATCAATTTGAGTTACCCACGCTAGTCCTTTCCTAGACAACTCCTAGATGTCGTAGTTGTAACCGTCGTAGGAGTCCGCTCGTAAATATTAAGGCGCAATCCTAAGGTAAATGATATTTTTGATACTGCAGAGAATGGCGTCCGGCAATAGGCGCGATGTGACTCCTTCGAGGGACAAGGGCAAAGGAAAAGTTGGGGTGAGTCCTTACTACTTTCTAGTGAACTGTTAAGCTAGTTACTTTTTGTTATTGGATATCACGGAATATATGAATCGCCGAAAACGCTAACTTGTCTTAGCGAACGATAAATTTTTGAGGGGAAAACATACACATAAATCCTATTTGTTAAGAAAATGAACTGAATCGAAAAGATAGAATTGAATTGAAAATGGAGATGCGTTGACGCATCGAAAAGCTAAGGGTCGGCCTAGTAGGGGGGGATACTTCAGACTCCTACACCTCGTGAGAGGGGTAGAACTCTCACACCTCGTAGGAGGGGTCGAACTCCTACAGAAGATGAAGAGAATCCAATTTAGGAGGCGTGGAAGCCTGCTGCGCGTCAGAGCGCCCTAAAGCGGATATTGATATGAAGGGTCGACGGACCCAGATGATTGAGATATTTGAATGACTCTTAGTCTTTTGAGGAACGCATTGCGAATAAATGGAAATTTGATAAGAAACGTGATAAATGAAATATGAATTGATATCAGAATAGAATTGTTGATTTTCCCTGTTACTAGCTTAGAGACATGTTCATATATATTTATTGCTGCTGACTCTCTTGTCTACTTGCAGTGTAACGTTTCGGGTAAGGGTAAGGAATTCACTTAGTTTTCAAAACTAATTGGTTCCAAATTTTCTTTCAGGAGCCGAGTACCAGCGTACTAGACCCCGCTAGGCGGGCTCAGGCAGATGCAGACCGAAGACCAACTGATGACGTGGCTCGTCCACGGGTTAGCTTGAGCTTTTCCTTGTACCATTGATAGCTAGTTAGAATGTAATACATGTAGACATTTCCGTACCTGACTTTGAGATAGTGTATATTTTGTAATGATATGTGATGTTTTATTCTCTGGTACACCCCTTTTCTTATACTGCTGCGTATAGTTATATGAAAACTCCTCTCAGAAAGAATGAATTAAATTGTGGCGGATTTGGGCCGTTACACCATCCTCCAACAATCAATGGATTCGGCACACCGACTGAATTACAGGACTGGTTGATAAGGATTAAGGAGTTGTAGGAGTCATCAGAGACCTCCGAAGAGAGAAAGATGTCTTTTGCGGCCTTCATGCTGGAGGAAGATGCAAAATTGTTTTGATTGGAAGAGTGTGGGGGATGGTTCCCTAGACGTCTCCCCACTCAAATTACTATGGGAGAGTTCGAAAATGCTTTTATGAAGCGTAACATTCTGCATAAGACAAGGCTACCCTTCAGAGGCAATTTCTAAGACTGGTTCAGTGGGACATGTTTGTGGATGAATACTTGTAAGAGTTTACTCGTTTTGGTCGTTATATGGGAACGATGATGGCAGATGAAGAAGACAGGTATAATCATGTCAATGAAGGGTTGCGGGACAATATGCGACACCTGCTTATTGCTTTGAGGACGGCAGGGTTCAGTGAGTTGGTAGAAGCTGCCATGGAATTAGAGATGAATTTTGAGCGAACGCAGTGCCGCAAGGGATATGCAACAAAGCAAGGAGAAGGGAAATTTTCTCAATCTCAGTGGAAGCCTGATGGAAGCAAAGGGAAGAAAAGATTCCACCCTTGAAAATTGGGTGAGAGGAACGGAGTTGTTTTTGGTGATGTCCGTTCGAGGTGACCTCCAACTTATTTCAATTGTGGCAAGCTAGGCCAAATAGCTCAGAATTGTCCCGATGGAGCGCTTGAGGAAGAGCGAAGGCAGAAGCCCACAGTGCATTCAGGTTCTAGCTATTCTAAGAAAAAGTGATGGAATCGAGTGTTTCACGGTTTCCACAAGTGCAGCCTAGAGCCTATAGCTTTGGGCAGTAGGAGGCTATTCGTCAACCCGGTGTAGTGACAGACATGGTCTGTATGAATAATTAGAATATGCTTTATGTTTACATTTCATATTCCATGTTGTTAAAGTGCAACCTCCTATGTTTGTTGTATGCTTGAATATATGTTGCTTTAGTCTTCAACATACCTGCTAAGATTTTATTTGATACGAAGGTGTCATACTCTTTCCTCGCGGATAGCATTATCTGGAGTATTGGTGTGGAACCCTTTGAAGCGGGTTTGAAGCTGAATGTGTGAATGTCAAATGGCTCGTTCATGAACACGAGCAGAAGGGATCATGTTATCCTAAGGATAAGACAGCAAGACTTTAACTTGGAAGCGAAGATCTTGTCTTTGTGGAGTTTGACATTATTTTGGAAATAGATTGGCTAGTAGATCAAGAGCCAATATTGACTGCAATCAAAAGATGGCAACTTTGCGGAGTGGAGGACGGAAGGAAGTCCATTTTAAAGGTCCAGAGTTTCTTGCTCCCCAATTTCCGTCAGGCAAGTGATGTGTGCGGTAAATCAAGGAGGTGAAATGTTTGTAGCTTTGTTGGAGACACACTCTCCAAATATATCAATTAGAGATGTGTCAGCGGAGGAGTTTGAGATGTGTTTCCTGCATAGCTTCCTATAGTACCTCCCCAGCGGGAGAACAACTTCACGATAGAATTGGCACCCAATACGAGGTTGGTGTCACGTGCTCTATATAGGATGTTGCCGAAAGAGTTGGTCAAGTTGAAGATTCAATTGCAAGAACTTTTAGAGCAAGGATACATACGACCAAGCTCTTCATGGAGTGCACCGGTGTTGTTTGTGAAGAAAAATGATGGTAGTATGTATTTGTGTATAGATTGTCGTGAGTTGAACAAGTTAATTATCAAGAACAAATACCTGACTTCGTGCATCGACGACCTCTTTGATCAGTTGGTTGGGTCGACAGTGTATTCAAAGTTAGACTTGGAGTCAGGGTACTGCCAGTTCAGGATTCGGAGAGAGGATATTCCGAAGATTGCTTTTGGGACGAGGTACGGACACTTCGAGTTTTTCATTGTCATTTGGGTTGACAAACATGTTGTCTGTGTTTATGAATGTGATGAAACGTGTTCAGAAAATACTTTAATATGTTCGTAGTGTTATTTATTGACGACATGCTAGTGTACTCTAGATCAGAGGTCGAGCATGAAACTCATTTGAGACTAGTACTGCAAACTTAAAGGGAGAGCAATCTCTATGTCAAGTTCTCCAAATGCGAGTTCTGAATTGAGAAAGTTGTGTTCTTTGGCCACATGATTAGTGGTAATGGGGTGGCGGTAGATCTGGCGAAGATTAAGGCCATTAGAGATTGGCTTGGGCTAAAGACTGTTGTGGAAGTCAGGAGCTTCCTTGGACTAGCAAGTTACTACAGAAAGTTCGTGGAGAACTTCTCACATATGTCATTGCCCCTTACCTCTCTCACTTGCAAGGTTCATAAGTTCATGTGGATGCGTGAGTGCAACCAATCTTTTGAGACTCTGAAAGAGAACTTAATATTTGCTCTGATCTTAAGTCTACCTACTGGGACAGAAGGATTTTAGATCTTTAGTAACGTATCTGGTTACGGTTTAGCATGTGTTCTAGTGCAGTATGGTAGTGTGAATGTTTTTGGATCAAAACAGCTTACGCCGCACAAGAAGAATTATCATGTACACAACATGGAGTTGGCGGCGATGATTTTTTGCTTTGAAGTTGTGGAGGTACTATGTCTATAGTGCAAATGTTGAGATTTTTACATACCATAAGAGTCTAAAGTAATTCCTGAATCAGAAAAAACTAAACATGAGACAGAGCGGGTGGGTCGAGTTCCTTGAAGACTACGATGTAGAGATTCGGTATACGCCGGAAAAGGCGAACGTTGTGGACGACACTTTGAGTAAGAAGTACACATGGCAGGGCAATTGCATTAAGGCGCACAACGAGCAGTTAGTGTGGGACCTCGAGTCGCTAGATATTAAGGCGATGTTATAGTAGCTTGTTGAACTGAATTGAGTTGCAGTGTGATAGCAAACAAGATTCGGGAGGCAACCAGTGTTGATGAATGGCTTCAGCCCTTGGTATAGGAAGCTCAGAAGGGAGAGAACAGTGATTTAAAGATAGTCGGCAGACATTTGAAAAAGAAATGGAGAGTGTGTGCTCCGCGATTTGCCAAGCTCCGTGAGAAGTTGATGTTTGAGACTCACTTCACGAAGTACTTCATTCATCCAGAAAGTATGAAGATGTACATGGATTTGAATAAATCCTTTTGGTGGTATGGTATGAAGAGACATGTAGTTTTATTTGTGAGTAGGTGTCAAATTGGTGTTTTAGTGAAGGCAGAATGTCAAAGGATTGGTGGGTTTCTACAACCTCTTCCATTCCCGGTTTGCTTGTCGTGATCATATAATGGGAATGGCGCGATTTGGAAAATTGTGGATCGTCTGACCATGGTGGTCCGCTTCATCCCAAATATGAAAAATGACGATGTCGGAAAGTTAGTAGAACTGCGTATGTGCAACATAGTTCGATTTCATGGGATTTCAAGAAGTATTGTCAATGACAAGGAATGACGTTTCACGTTTAAGGATTGAAGGTTAGTTCAAAAGAGTTTGGGGATGAAGTTCAAGTTCAGTATGACGTCCGCAGACCGCCGGTCAAATGGAGAGGACGAATCATACAATATAGTGCATACTTAGGATGTGAGCACTCGATTTCGAAAATAAGTTGGAGGACCATCTTTTTATGGTAGAATTTGTTTACAATAATAACTATTAGACAAGTATCACGATGGCGCCCTATGAAGTTATTTATGGAAGGCGGTGTCGGGAGCCGATGTCTTGGTTAGAGGTAGGTGACACCCAATTTCTGGGAGAAGAAGTGTGATCGATGCTTGCAAGATAGTGAAGACGATTTAGGAGCATATGAAAGTCACACAGGATCAACAGACTAGGTATTTTAATGTTGTTCAATGGCGTATCAAGGATTCATCGATTGAAAATTTGAGTCAAAGGTATTTGGGACCGTTCCAAGTTACTGACGCATAGGCGAAACAACTTATTGATTGGCGTTGTCGCCTGAATGAAGTGGATTACATCATGTCTTCCACATCTTAGTTTTGAGGAAGAATTTGGTGGAGCCGAACATGGTGATTGAGGCTAGAGCAATGTCGGTGAATGAGAACTTGAATAACGTGGTACGTCCGATTTGCATAAAGAAGGCAGAGATTTGGAGGTTGCGGAATAAGTCACGCTTGTGAAGGTAAGTTGGAACAATTGCGGGAGAAACAAGCTCTCTTGGGAGTGAAAACAAACAAGAGTTGCATAATGATGCAATTGGCAAGTGTTGTCTACCTAAATAACTACATTGTGAGAGAAAAGTCAAAGCTGACTCATAGTGTTGGTGAAATACGAATATTGTCCACTAAGAGAGTAGCACGCATAAACTCTCCAAATTGATATTGAGGGTTATTAGTTTGATTAAAATAGTGAGAGTAATTTTAATTAAAGTCTTAATTGAAATAAAAATGTATTTTGAAATGTAGTACTGGGTTTTTTTTTGCATAAATCCTTGTAGAATCTTTATGCAAGTGGATCTCACTCCACCCTATCCCTCGGAGCTATTCTTAAGAAAGAGAAACTGAGTGCGACAAATTATTTGAACTGGTACAGAAATCTGAGAATTGTTCTCAGGCAAGAGCGTAAGCTCTGTCTTGGAAGAGGATTCCCCTGAACAGCCAATTGGGAATGTGTCTCGAGCTGATAAAGATGCTTGTAAGAAGTATCAAGACGACTCCTTGGATGTCGAATGCATCATGCTCGCCACCATGAACTCTGAGCTTCACAAGCAACATGAGAACATGGGTTGTAAGGAGATTGACGAGCACCTTAAGAAAATATTTCAAGGGCAAGCTCGGCAAGAGAGATTTGACGTCAACAAGGTGTTTCAGTGTAAGATGAGAGCTCGAGACCTAGTAGGGACTCACGTACTCAAGATGATTGGGTATATGAAGAACCTTGAAAAACTAGGTTTTCATCTGAGCCAAGAGTTGGCTACAGACCTGATCCTGCAATCGTTGTCGGACAGTTACGAGTAATTTGTCTTGAATTACAATATGAATGAAATTGATAAGACACTGCCCGAGCTCCTAGGCATGTTGAGAACTGTCGAGATCAATATGAAGAAGGTCAAGTCTGCTAACCTCATACAGACGGTGCATAAAGGCAAGGGCAAGGCCAAGGGTTTCAAGAAGACTAAGGTTGGACCTAAGTCATCTCTTGAGCTCAAGTCTTCAGAACTGAAAAAGAAAAGCTTGGCGAAGGAAGGGAAATGTCATCACTGTGGCAAGGCTGGTCATTGGAGGAGAAATTGTCGTTCTTATATTGAGGGTCTGCAGAAAATGAAGGGAGATATGACTTTCGCTTCAGGTATTTATGTTATAAAGATAAACCTTTCTGCTCTTTCATCCTGGATATTGGATATCGGATGTGGTTCTCACATTTGTATAAATGTGCAGGAACTGGGAAGGAGAAGAATATTAAGTAAAGGGGAGGTGGACCTGCGTGTGGGCAATTGAGCAAGAGTTGATGTTGTCATCGTATGTATTTAACGTCTTTCTTTGCCCAGTGGGCTTGTAATAGAACTTGATAATTGTATGTTCCTTTCATAACTAGAAATATTATATTCATATCAGGTCTTGACATGAAAGGATTTTTGTTTATAATTAAAAACAATTGTTGTTCAACTTTTTATGAATGATGTTTATTATGTTGTAGCTCAAATATTTAATGGTTTATATATTTTAAACTTAAACCATCAGATCTATAATATAGAAAATACTAAAAGACTAAAAACAAATTACTCAAACACTACGTAGCTTTGGCATTGTCGTTTGTGTCATATAAATGAGAAATGCATATTCAAGCTCCATAAAGATGGACTACTAGACTCATTTGATTATGAATCATTTGAGAGATCTGAATCTTGTTTGTTAGTCAAGATGACTAAAGTCCTTTTCATTGGCTTCAATGAGAGGGTTGATGATCTCTTGAGTATAATACATAGAGATGTATGCGGACTCATGAGTTCTATGACGAGAGGTGGGTACTTCTACTTTGTTACATTTACTGATGATTTCAATAGATACGGATATGTGTATCTTATGAAATGCAAATCTGAAATCTTTGAAAAGTTCAAAGAGTTTAAGAATGAATTAGAAAAACAACTGCGTAAGAGGGTTTAAGCACTCTGATCTGATCGGGGTGGCGAATACATAAGTCATGAGTTTTGTGATCATCTGAAAGAGTGTGATATTGTATCACAGCTCACTCCACCTAGAACATTGCAGCATAATGGTGTGTCTGAGCGGAGAAATCGTACTCTGTTAGACATGTTGCGATCGATGATAAGTCATGCAGATTTGTCTGTTTTCTTTTGGGGTTTTACTCTAGAGACTGCTGGTTTTACATTAAATTGTACTCCAACGAAAACGGTTCTGAAGACACCATATGAGATATGAACTGTGAAGCGTTCTAGCATGTCTTTCATTAAGATTTGCAGTTGTGAGGCATATGTACGACGTCTAATGCCAGACAAGCTGGAACCCAAGTCGAATAAATGTTATTGTGTGGGGTATCCTAAGGAAACTAAAGGGTACTATTCCTACCTACCGTCTGAGGGCAAAGTGTTTGTCGTGAGTACTTGTGTCTTTCTTGAGAAAGAGTTTTTAAATAGAAATACTAACAGGGTAGAACTTGAAGAAGTTCAAGAACTACAAACAGTGAATGAACCGGAATCGGAACCTGAGCAAGGACTACAAGATGTTGTAGCTAGAGAAAATGCTCAAGAAATACAAGTTCCACGTAGATCTGGTAGAACAAGTTTTGAGCCTGAGAGATATGGATTTCTCGTGTCTCAAATAGGTAATGTGTTGCTTATGGATCATGATGATAAGTCTGCAACCTACCAAGAGGCTATGAGTGGACCGAACTCCGAGAAGTGGCTTGAGGCCATGAAATCTGAAATAGACTCCATGCATGCAAATCAAGCTTGGATTTTGGTGGAACCACCTGAAGGGGAAAGACCCATAAGGTGCAAGTGAGTCTTCAAGAAGAAGACCGATGTGGATGGGAATGTACAGACATTCAAAGGGCGATTGATGGCTAAAGATTTCAAGCAAATTCATGGTGTTGACTATGATGAGACTTTTTCCCCTGTTGTTATGGTTAAGTCCATCAAAATTATGTTTGTTATTATTGTGTATTATGACTATGTGATCTGGCAGATGGATGTCAAAACAGTTTTTTAAATGGAAACCTCCTTGAGGAAGTGTATATGACACAACCTGAGGGTTTGTATCTTCAGGTGAAGCCACTAAAATATGCAAGCTGCAGAGATACATTTATGGATTAAAACAGGTTTCTCGAAGTTGAAATCTTCGTTTTGATGAAAAGATCAAAGAGTTTAGTTTTATCAAGAATGAAGATGAACTGTGTGTTTACAAGAAAATTAGTGAGAGCATTGTTGTCATCCTGATATTGTATGTAGATGACATACTGCTGATCGGGAATGACAAACCGACTCTACAAGTTGTTAAGAACAACCTAGGGAACTGCTTTTGTATGAAAAACTTGGGCGAAGCGACTTATATACTTGGTATTAAGATCTAGAGAGATAGATCGAAGAAGTTGTTGAGTTTGACACAAAGTACATATATTGAGAAGGTGTTGAAACGGTTCAGCATGTTTGAGTCAAAGAAATGATTATTACTCATGTCTCAATGTGTGAGTCTCTCTAAGGACCAGTGTCCTAAATCTTGTGAAGATAAGTACCGCATGAAGTTGATTTCATATGCTTCGGCAATTGGATCAATCATGTATGCAATGATATGTACTCGACCCGATGTCTCTTATGTTTTGAGCATGGGCGGGTATCAGTCTGATCCCGGTGATATTCACTCGATAGTCGTCAAGAATATCCTAAAGTATTTGAGAAAGATTAAAGATACGTTCTTGGTATTTGGCAGAGAGAAAGAGCTCATTGTAAAAGATTACACGGATGCTAGCTTTCAAACTGATATGGACGACTCAAAGTCTCAGTCAGGGTTTGTATTTTATCTAAATATAGGAGTTGTTAGTTGGAAGAGTTCCAAGCAGGAGACAGTTATTGATTCTACAACTAAGGCTGAGTATATCGTTGCTGCAAATGCGGCGAAGGAGACTGTATGGATTAGGAAGTTCATCAGCGAGCTAGATGTAGTTCCTAGCATTGTTGGTCTCGTAGTTCTTTACTGTGACAACAACGGTGCAATTGCACTTGCTTCGAAACCTAGATCTCATTAGCGCTCCAAGCACATACTATGGCGGTTCCATCTTATTCGTAAGATTGTCGATCGAGAAAATGTAAACATTTGCAGAGTGCCGACTAAAGAAAATATTGCGGATCCACTAACAAAGCTTCTCGCACAGAGAAAGCATGATGGTCATGTTAGATCAATGATACCTGAATGATCAGCTCTAGTAAGAGTATTGTGGGTTGTATGTTTATCGGTTGTAATAATTCATTTGATGAATAGAGTACTATATATTTTAATTTTATATTTATGTCAAATTCTTTTATTGTGTAAATTTATTTTTATTATGATAAATTAATTTAACATAATAAATGAGAATGTTTGCTTTCATAGGAGTCAAGTGAAGACTTGAATGTGAAAGCCTATGTTCTTAAAAGCTTTATTCTTAAATGGTCTCTGGTCGGCGTGTCATCTTAGAAGCTAAGGGCGATGATGATACATTAGGACTAGCATAATGATACATTAGCTCAAGTGGTAATGATGTTTGTGGTCCTTTGACCTGAAGTCACAGCATACATCAAGGGCGGAAGAGCGTGCTTTGATGCTATCAAAAGTACAGTCTTAAGAAAGTTGGATGATAAAGGTGGTTATTGGGTACGTTACGAATCATTTGGGTGTTTGTGTATGGACAGAAATGAGATTTGTCCTCCTATATGACAGGAGTTGCATCCATGAGCCCCTTGATGGAATGGGACTGAGAAATACATGATCATGTCTGGTTGAGTCAATATATGATATTGGGTTCACCAATTTCTGAAAATTCATTTTAGATCAAGAAACTTGGGTTGAACAATTATGAGGGTGACACGATCAATACCTCTAGTTCTATCTGAATGTAAGGGACGAAGGAACACGACAGCACTGATACATTGGTCACAATTGTTTTTGAATTTTAAACTCTTATTGCTAGGAGAGCAATGATGCATTGCGAGATGACGTTCATTATTTGTGAAGCTTTTGTATAATACTTTCAAGATCAAGTGAGAGATTGTTGGTGTTACCATTGTGATCTGGAAGTAATCAAGCATGTATGTACAACCCGTATTCGTCGAGGATGGGTCCTACCACAGCCAGGTCAGCAGAAGTCAAGGTCAACGAGTCAAGACAGAAGTCAAAGTCAGCGCGCAAGACCGCGGAAGGCCTGGGCGAGTATGGCGAGCTCCCCTTGCATACTCGCCAGGTAGACGACTAGGCGAGATACTTGCCCAGCCCGTGCGAGTTCCCCTGGAAGTCGCCTAGTCGCCAGGGGGCGGGGTATAAATATGCCCCCCCTCCTTGGATTTCACTATAAATAGGACCCCAGGGGTATGAGGTGAGAGAGGAAAAATCGAAGGTAGGATACTCGCGAGCTCTTCTTTTAAGATACTAGTCGAGCCTTTGGATTCCTTTTTCTTAGAGGTCAGGTCGCGACCCTGCGACTTAGTCCTCAGCTAGTCTCCCTCGTACCTAGTTCGGCCACTTTTGGTTGAGAAGGGGCTGCTCCTTTTGAGCATTCGGGTACGTGGTGGGACATTCCTGTCGCAACATCTGGGGTCATGTTTGCCTTCGTTCTTCATCCTAGTCATCCTAGTCGTCTGATCCTACCTCTGAACTGGTAACCTTAGGTGGCATTGATCTGAATTCTGAGGTTGGGAATTTTCCTGACTTCAACACTTGGTGCGGTGAGCGTGGATCGCAGCCAAGGAGAAAAGTTTGGTGGTTTAGTAAGATAACCAATGGTGGCGAGCATGGAGAGTTGGTCGGCAACTCAGCAGAAGTTTGAGATGTCGCGCGAGGTGGCGAGTTCGTGACAGTTGCTGCGTTTGAGGAGTTCGCGAAGAGGATTGAGAAGACCATCCTTGTCGGGTTTTCTCATCGCCCCGATGTCGCGGCGACATCCCCTCGTCGCGTGACACCGCTGGATGAGGAAGCGTCGCCGAGGCGAGCTGGGAAGGAGCCCGCTTGGGCAAGGGAAGAGCGACCGATGCAGTCGCGGCACCATCCGGCGGGCAGCCAAGGGGTCTGTTTTAGGGATCCGATGTCGTCGGCGAGATACCGTGATACTCGTCAGTTGAGCGAGTATGATGTCTCCAGCGAGGATGAAACTCGCCATCGCCAGGGAGGGAGGAGCCCCTTCTGTGACGAGATCCTCGCCGCCCCCGTTCCTGAAGGCTTCAGAGAGCCCGTTCTCACCTACTACTCTGGCAGGGATGACCCTGTCAGGCATCTTCAATGGTTTGAAGACGTCGTCTCCATCCGCAACATGTCTGACGCATTCAAGTGTCGGTTCTTCTCCATAACCCTCAAAGGCAATGCAAGGGATTGGTTTCACCAACTGCCAGCAGGTTCTGTCTACTGTTTCTCCGATCTGCATCGGGGCCTCATGGCGAGGTTCGCAACATCCAAAAAGAGGAAGAAGGAAGCAACATCTCTCTTCAAGATTACCCAGGGGCAGCATGAGAGCCTAGGCCATTACATTGGCCGTTTTCAGGAAGAGATCTTGGAGGAAGAGGAGGTGGATAACTTCATTTTGATGGTGGCTCTGAAGTTCCGGTTAAAGCAGGGTCTGTTCAGCATGGAAATGGGGTCCAATCCCCCGAGGTCTTTTGAGGAGATGATAGAGAGGGCGAATACCTTCGTTCGAGGAGAGGAGAAGAACAAAGATTTCTTGGCAAGGCTGGACGGAGATGATCCGATGGAAAGGGGGAGAACAGGACCTTCGGGGGTGAAGACTAGGAGGACGTCAGAGAGGCAGGTCGAGAGGAGGAAGGAAGAGCCGAGGAGTAGAGAGGAAAGGAGGACGAGAGAAGAACCCAGGAGGGTCGAGGAAGGGAGGCAGGAGAGGCCTCGAAAGCAAGAGGAGAGGAGGCCGGCAGAGGCCAGGGCAAGAAGAGAGGGAGATAGGCGATTCCAAAATCCCGAGAATCGCCCCCAGTGGAGACCACTGGTGAGACAGCATTTCCAAGAGGAGAGGAGGAACGACAACCAGGAGGGAGGTCGAGGAGGAGGAAGAAGGGAGGCAATGGTCATCGTCCGCCAAGACAACAAGCGTCGTCGGAGGGAGCAACGGGCGATGCGCCAGGAGGCGGAGATTCCCCTCTACTGCGACATCCATCAAGTAGAGGGGCATGGGACGTTGGCTTGCCCAGAGTTCTGGGAAGCGAGGAGGAGATTGGAGGCAGGAGTAGCGGAGAGGGAGCAGCAGAGACAGGAGTCCCCGGTGGGTCAAGTGGCATTCCAGGCTACGGTGAGGAGGAGGAATAAAGATCGTGTCGACCTGGGAGGTCGTGGAGAGGTGATACATGGCCCAGGAGGTGGACATGTAGGGGTAATCAACGGAGGAGCCGGCCTTGGAGCTTCCCGCAAGGGGAGCCTCCATCAGATCTATAGGAAGAACGTTGCCTCGACGTCGCAGAACCCGCCGTCATTAGAAGAGATCACCTTCTCAGAGGAGGACATGCTGGGGAATGAGAACCCCTTCCACGACGCCCTAGTGATTCAAGCTGTCATCAAAGACTTCACCGTCGACCGAATCCTCGGGGATAACGGGAGCTCGGTGAACGTCATATTTAAGAGAACTTTCGTCGGGCTTCAAGTCGAAGCGTCTCGGGTCCAGGTTGCAGATAGACCCCTCTTTGGCTTCTCAGGAGAGAAGAAAGAGGTGGAAAGGGCAGTGGAGCTTCTGGTTACTCTCGGCGGGACTTCGATCTGATGTCGCTTCATCATCGTCGATGCGCCGAGCGGATACAACGCCATTTTCGGGCGGCCCCTCATCAACTATTTCAAGGTCGTACCGTCGTCATATCATCAGTGCTTGAAGTACTGTCGGGGGGATGTCCAGATCAGGATCAGGGGAGATCCCAAGGCCTCCAGGGAGTGCTACCTGAATGTCGTCAGTACCATCAGCTGGATGGGTGACGCGGAAAAGTTGGAGGAGCCGCTAGAGAAGGAGAAGGGGTTGTGTGCTGTTGAGGAGGTGGAAGAGGTAGAAGTGATCTCTCGAGGAGGAGAGTCTGGTCTGCTAAAGGTTCGAGGATCCCTGCCGCTGGAGGGGAAGATAGAGATGGTCGATTGCCTGCAGGACAACGTCGACGTTTTCGCTTGGAGCGTCGCCGAGATGCCAGGGGTTGACGCAGATGTTGCCTGTCATCGCCTCAACCTAGATCACGCGGTGGCTCCCGTCCGTGAAAAGCAGAAGAAGGGCGTTGTCATGCTGGCTGAACCGATCAGGGAGGAAGTGGAGAAGTTGCTGAAGGCGGGTTTTGTTTCAGAGATCTAGTATCCAGGTTGTGTTTCCAATGTTGTAATGGTGAAGAAGCCCGGAGGGGGCTGGCGTCTGTATTGATTTTTCTATGCTGAATAAAGCTTGCCCGAAGGATTGTTACCCATTGCCTAAAATCGACGCGTTGGTTGATTCCGCCGTCGGATTTCCTGTGATGTGTTTTCTTGATGCTTTTTCAGGATATCACCAGATCCGGATGCATCCCTCTGACTGTCGCAGCGTCTCCTTCATAACCAGCGATGGTTGTTATAGCTACAAAATGATGCCCTTCGGGCTCAAAAACACAGGGGCGACTTACCAGAGAATGATGGATCAAATCTTCAAGTAGCAGAAGGGGCGGAACTTGGAAGTCTATGTGGATGATCTCTTTATCAAGAGCAAAAGCGTTGCGGAGCACATAACGGATTTGGTGGAGACCTTCGCTACCCTGAGGAAGTATAAGATGCGACTCAACCCGGCCAAGTGCGACTTCGGTGCAGGAAGAGGGAAGTTCTTAGGTCACCTCCCCACTCACAGGGGGGTGGAACCTAATCCGGATAAAGTGAAGGTCATTCTGGAGATGGCATCCCCGAGAGATCCCAAAGAGGTTCAAAGATTGACGGGAAGGCTAGCGGGCCTTAGTCGTTTTTATCCAAGGCAGGAGAGAAGTGTTCTCCATTATTCAAAACTCTTCGGGGAAATCAGAAGTTCGAGTTGACCGCGAAGTGTGAGGAGTCCTTCGGAAAGCTTAAGTAACAGCTAACCCAAGCTCCTCTCCTCCAAAGCCCGCGGGGGAATGAAGACCTCTTGCTATATTTGGGAGTAGGAGCAGAGGCGGTTAGCTCGGTGTTGGTCCGAGAGGAAGGCAAGAGGCAGCTCCTCGTATACTATGTGAGTAGAGTGTTGCGGCATGCGGGAACAAGATATCCTATTCTGGAGAAGTTAGTGTTTGCTCTGATGGTTTCGGCTCAGAGGCTCCGTCCTTATTTTCAGGATCATTCCATCAGGATCGTCTCTGATCACCCTCTGCGTAGTATCCTGGACGGGGTGGAGCACTCAGGCAGGTTGGCAAAATTGGTGGTGGAGCATAGCGAGTTCGACATTTCTTACTCATCAAGGGTAACGATCAAAGCGCAGGCGATGGCAGATTTCCTGACCGACTTCTCGGCCGAGGTGGAAGGAGATGAAGGCTCCTCTAGCCCAGTCTCTTGGAAGATGTTTGTGGACGGGGCTTCGGGCAGGCATTCCGTGGGAGCCGGAGTCGTGCTAGTGAGCCCCCAGGGAACCGGGATCGAGCAGGCAGTCGAGATCCTCTTCCCCGTTACAAATAATTAGGCGGAGTACGAAGCTATGGTGGCTGGCTTGCGTCTCGCCAAAGAGTTAGCAATTCGGGATATCAGGGGCTTCACCGACTCGATGGTAGTCGCGTCCCAGATCAGAGGCAAGTTTGAAGTAAATGACCCGGTCCTGCAGAAATATTTAATCAAGGTGAAAGGCCTGATCAGGGGATTTCAATCTTTCTTCGCCGAACATGCACCCCGAGAAGAGAATTCGGAGGCCTACTATCTCGCCAAGTACGGGCCCCGGGCTGGGGGTCCGTGACCGAACTATTCCGACCGTCCATCGAAGAGGGGGAGATGATGGAGATCGAACAGAGGGCATCCTGGAGGGATCCATTTCTTTCTTTATTGGCAACAGGTCAGGTTGCTGCCAGCGAGGGGGATCAGAGAAAGTTTCGCTACAAGGTTGCATATTACTTACTACAGGAAGGAGAGCTCTATCGTAAGACTATCTCGGGCCCTCTGGCCCGGTGTCTATCAGAGGTTGAAGTCCCTCGTGTTCTGGAGGAGATTCATTCGGGAGAGTGCAGCAGTCATTAGGGGACTCGTACTCTGGAACAGAGAATTCTAAGGCATAGATACTTCTGGCCCACCATTCGAAAGGATGCAGAAGCCTTCTCCAATAAATGTCCGCAATGTCAGCTATTTGCGCCTCTTCAACTACAACCAGCTCATCACCTTCGCTCGATCACTGCTCCATGGCCCTTCGCTATCTGGGGAATGGATTTGATCGGCCCTTTCCCTCAAGCCAGCAGACAGAGGAAGTTTGTCCTCGTCATGCTCGATTACTTCTTCAAATGGATCGAGGTGAAAGCTCTGGCCAAGACCACTTCCCAGATTGTAAATAATTTCATCTGGGGAGAGATTGCATGCAGGTTCGGGATTCCTCTCGCCATCGTCACCGACAATGGTCCACAGTTCGCCAGCTTGGAGTTAGAAGACTTCTGCAAGCAACTAGGGACGGATCTTCGATTCGCCTCTCTGCATCATCCCCGCAGCAATGGGCAAGTGAAGGCCGCCAACAAGCTGATCATCAACCTCCTGAAGAAGAAAGTCATCAACTTGAAGGGTAATTGTGCAGAGCAGCTCCCCTCGGTCCTTTGGGCTCTGAGAACAACTCCAAACTCGGCTACGGGGGAGACTCCCTTCAAGTTGCCCCACGGGTCTGAGGCACTCATCCCAGTGGAGTTTGATGTTTGGAGTCCGAGAGTCATAGCATCTTGAAACGGCAGCGAAGAATGGCGCTTGGAAAATGAAGACGCTCAAAAGCTCTCGCTGGATTTTGTTGAAGAACTTCGTGACTTAGCCTCCATCCGCCAAGAGGAGATCAAGCGGCGCATGGCAAAGCACTTCGACAAAAACGTCCGCCTAAAACATTTTCTCGCAAGGGATCTGGTCATGAAAAGGTGGATGCCGCAGGAAGGGGAGCAACGGTTGGCAAGCTGCATCCTAATTGGGAAGGTCCCTTCATCGTCCAAGAAGTCTTGGTCACTGGAGGCTATTACCTTCAGGATCAAGTCGGAGAGCAGCTGGGATGTACTTGGAGCGGGTATGACCTGAAGAGGTTCTATCCCTAGCATTAACGCTGTATTTTCCCTGTAAATTCTGTTTTGACATATATATACAGATAGTGGCAACCATGTTGTTTCTTTATGCTTTTTCAAAGATTTTTGAGGCCTTAGGGTTGAGCTCTGTGATCGATCCGAGAAACCGGTTGTCGACATGTTCCTCCTAAATAGCCCAGTGCGGATGATGGGACGATGCCTCCGGAAGCGCTCTTGTAAAACCGAGCCTCTGCACTGACGGCCGAGATCGGCTCCCCCCTTGCACGTCGGTCTAGGTACCCCCGACTGCATCTCTCCTCCGACTGGAGGAACTATCTGGAACAGGTTTGGACTCCAATCTCTCGGGTTCGAGTAAGGATCGACCTTGCCAAGCTCTCATTTGGGCAACAGCCCTTCGATTATTTTCAAAGGCAGGATAACTGGCCAAAGGGCACGGGAAGGACCAAGGGAATATGTTAGTCGTGAGTACGTCCCGGAGGACCCTCGGAAGAACATTACCCCTCACTCATACACTTGCGCTCGTAGCCAGGTGGCAAAGCTGAAAATGACCTCCACGGTTGGACTGGGAAGCGAGCCTTCGACCTATTTCTCCTAGATATCCCAGGGCGGACGATGGGACGATGTCTCGGGATGTAAGCGTCCTTGTAAGACCAAACCCCTGCATTGACGGCCGAGATCAGCTCCCCCTTACATGTCGGTCTAGCTACCCCCGATCGCATCTCTCCTCCGACTGGAGGAACTATCAGGAACAGGTCTGTACGCCAACCTCCCAACTCGACGACGGCAGGATCATCGTTCTCTTTATAATTACTTCGTCCTCAAAGATATTGATTGATTTGATTCATTGACAATCTCTTAAGCAGCAGGGAAAACTACAACAATATTTAAAGTCCTCGAGTGGTAGTGTCCTCGTAAGTCCAAGTCCTTGCACAAGCTCCTCTCCTGCATATTGGCCAACGACCTCCTCGAGTGAGACCGAGTTCCTCGTTGGAGTGATGTCATAGTCCGTGAACTCTGTACGAGCTCCTCTCCTGCAGACCGACTACTTGCCTCCCCGAGTCGACTTACACCACTCTAGTTGAGCACGACTCCTAAGAGTTGTCGACTCCAATATTTAAAGTCCTCGAGTGGCAATGTCCTCGTAAGTCCAAGTCCCTGCACAAGCTCCTCTCCTGCATATTGGCCAACGACCTCCTCGAGTGAAACCGAGTTCCTCGTTGGAGTGATGTCGTAGTCCGTGAACTCTGTACGAGCTCCTCTCCTACAGACCAACTACTTGCCTCCCCGAGTCGACTTACATCACTCTAGTTGAGCAAGGCTCCTAAGAGTTGTCGACTCTAATATTTAAAGTTCTCGAGTGGCAGTGCCCTCGTAAGTTCAAGTCCCTGCACGGGCTCCTCTCCTGCATATTGGTCAACGACCTCCTCGAGTGAAACCAAGTTCCTCGTTGGAGTGATGTCGTAGTCCATGAACTCTGTACGAGCTTCTCTCCTACAGACCGACTACTTGCCTCTCCGAGTCGACTTACACCACTCTAGTTGAGCAAGGCTCCTGAGAGCTGTCGACTCCAATATTTAAAGTCCTCGAGTGGCAGTGTCCTCGTAAGTCCAAGTCCCTGCACGAGCTCCTCTTCTGCATATTGGCCAACGACCTCCTCGAGTGAGACCAAATTACTCGTTGGAATGATGTCGTAGTCCGTGAACTCTGTACGAGCTCCGCTCCTGCAGACCGACTATTTGTCTCCCCGAGTCGACTGATTCCCACCCCCAGTTGAGCTTGGCTCCTGCTGGGTGTCGACTACTTCCCACCACCAGTCGAGCTCGGCTCCTGATGGGTGTCGGCTCTGGTTTCCAAGCCAGTCAGGTTTAGCTCTGGCGAGATAAACAATTATGCAGGTGCGAGTATGTCTTGGCGAGTATGCGAGTATGCCTTGGCAAGCGTGCGAGTATGCTATGGCGAGTATACGCACGGACACACACGTGAACATCGGGATGCGAATTATTGGAGCGACTATGGTCGTGCGAGTAATAACTGCGCGACTATGATCGATGTCAACGAGCGGGTAACGCGTCACGAGCACTCATCCTCCTCGAGCCTATGAGCCTAGCGAGCATCATCAACCAACAAACATACAAGCAAAGAACAACAAAGTGCGGTAACCAAAACTTATATAGATATGTATGTCAAAATTTACAAGTTACAAAAATCTGTTAATATGGTACATGCGAGCATGAGAAAAATCGGCGAGCAACTAGGACTCATCGTCACCAGTATCAGGCTGATATTCGTCGTCTCCAATATCGGCGTCCTCATCTTCCTCGCCGTCCTCCTCGCTCTCCTCTCCACCGCTGCTACTGTCGTTGTTGCTGCTACTGCCGCTGTCGCTGTTGTTGGAGCCCGATGTCGAAAAAGGGAGGCGATCGGGCGAGATCGACTCCTCGGCGAGCAGTTCGGGGATGAGCTCGTCGACGGTGAGCTGCTTCTCCCCCTCGATGAGTTGGCCGTTAATCCTTAGCCGCGCGAGCATGATGTTCCCCGCCGCTCGAGCTATCTCGCGGCGGACCGACGACCTCTCCTTCCAAAGGACGCGAGATCTTTTAATCGCCCAATGCGGGTCGTCCTCCGGCCGCGCCGCATCTGGCAAAGGAGCTGAAGAACTCGCGCGTCCTTCGAGCGCCGCCAGACGAGTTTCCATCTCGGTGGCGCGAATCTGGGCCGCCTCCTGCTCCGCCAGCGAGTTGTCGAGTTTCGCCTAGCACTCGGAAAGCTTTTTAGCGGCCTCAATCTCGGCAGCCTGCGACAAAGAGCAGAGTCAGCAAAATAAATCCAAGTCCAACGCCATCAACGTCGCGCGCGGGAAGCGACTTACCTCATAGTCTCTCCAACGGACCGATTGCATGCCGCAATCTATAGCCATCGTGGTGACGACCTTCAGGGCCGAAGTCGTCTCCAGCAACTTCCTTGCCGAGTAGTGCCCGAGCTCGACAGCCCGCGCGAACGAGCATGCGGTCTGCTGAGCGAGTTCCTCCGCGCTGAGCTCCAGCATGGACTCAGCATCAGCCCGCCCGTATAGAGCATGGAGGACAGCAAAGGCCTCCCCCTTGTCCTCCCAATCTGCCGACCAGGAGGGGAGGTTGGTGCTTAGAGTCACCAAGTGCTTGTCCTCGGACCAGGCCACCAGCGGGCAACCATATGCATCCACCACACCTCGCCCAAGATTGAAATTTGGGTGGAAGTGGGGGGCTCGAGCGTCAGGCGGGGACTCATGATCGCCAGGCTGAGGCGACGACAGTTTGGCCCTCTTACTCGTAGGTCCCGGCTACGTGACCTTCGTCTTCCCTTTGGCGAGTTTCTTCTTCTCACCAACGTCGGGCGGAGGGTTGGACTCCGGGAAGGAGGTGGCGAATTCCTTCGCCGGAGGAAGCGGCTTCTCTGGAAGCTCGCACGCCACTACAAACGTCGAACAAACATATCAGTACCGAGCTTTAAGAAAGTGAAACGAGCATGCAAGAGTGATTCTCGCTCAAATCTTACCCTCGTTGTGATGGATCTCTAGGAGCGTGTTGACGTTAAGCCGCCAGAAGATGACGTCGAACCGGCGACCTCGGAAGGATTCGAACAGATGCTCGCAGACACCTTCCAAGATCGGCGGGAGGAAGGCGACATCGGCGGGTTGGTGCGGCCTTCTCAGGATGCCCGCGAAGTCGCCATGGACAACGACCAGCTGCTCGCTCCACCGGTGGACTTTATTCGCCGTCCCCACCAAGGTGCAGACATGGCTGCTGAAGTAGACGACTCCCTCGGCAGTCGCGGCGAAAGTGAATATCTTGCGGAAAACGGAGAGGTCGAAGGCAACCCTCTCTTCCCGCAGGTAGCAAAGGAACCCCATTATGATCGTCACTCCATTGGGGTTGCTTTGCGCGGAGACGATCCCAAAATATCGCAGGATCTCGCGATATTCTGGCCATAGCGAAAGTCGCAGGCCGGCGTCGAAGTGGCGTAGCGACAACACCATCGCACCCTCAATGTGGGTGTTAAGTCGCTCGCTGCAAGTTGGGAGCCTAGCCGAGTATCCATCGGGCAGAAGCCGCTCCCTGAACGTCTCCAAGTCTCGCTCCGTTGTTATGGATTTCTTGAAAGCCGCGTCGGCAAAGTTAGCGGCGTGTGCCTGTCGGCGAGCAATAGCGTCATCCCCAACCATTTTTGCGAGCTAGCGAGTTGCAGAGGAAACAAGACGAGGAGAGAAGAAAGGCAGAAACGCGCGAGTAGAAAACGATACTCGAGAGCTAGGGTCGGAAAATCGCAGCAGCGTACTTATGTCCTACCTACCCCCTCTATTTATAGGCGAAGGCAAGGGGGGGTATATATCCGTTCTTGCGAGTATCAACCTAAGTCGCAGTTTATGCGAGTAAAAGGATCCCGGCATTAGCCCGATGTCGCACAGCGCAGCGGAGAAGGTCGCGACGTTATCAGAACCTGCATGCTAAACTTGGCATGCCGCAGAATAACAGCGAGTAAAACAGAAAAGAGAAAAATTAAGGCGAGATGCAAATTTGCTTATTACAATATAATATCGTTTATTACAAATAGTCACACACTGCGAGTTCAAATGAAGAAAAAGAAAAATTCTAAGTCCTAGGTGGTCGCTCCGGAGAATGAGACTGTCGCCCGGCCTAGCCCATTTCTCGCGCTCGCCGGTAATGCTCCGTCGCCACCGCCATCGCGTCGTCCCCAAGGCGCAGCTGCTCCTCCATCCTCGACAGTCGCCCCACGGAGCCCATACTCGCCCGGATGCAGGCCAACTCGTCAAGAACGAGCTGGAGGCGATGGTTGTTTATCGCCAGCTGGCGATCATTCTCCTTCACTATGTGGAAGCAGGCTTCGTAGCTCTCCAGGGTGGTCCGGAGCTCTTCTATCTTCGCCTCCAGAGATGAGATCCGACGATGTGGCTCGCAAATCGCCAGCTGGTCAAACTTGCTCTCCAACTCCAGATAGGCGCGAGCAGCGGCGTGACGATACTCACTGCCCTACAATCCGATGACGTCGATGAAGGCCGCCCCTGGAGTGGTCGGGCGATCTGTCAAAGCATATAAGAAGTCGCCAAATTAGAAATAAACGCCAAGTCATCAAACGAAGCACCGGTGACGGCGTTTACCACAACGAGAAGACCTTGATCGACGAGGAGAAGGGCCGCGACCTGGGGCATCTCGCCGGCCAGAAGATGGGCTACCAACATGCTCGGCCGCTTTACCTTGCCCGCGACCTCCATGACCGGGGTCCCCGACTCTCGGCGAGAAGAAGCTCGGTCGCGGCTTATCTTGCTTCCGGGCCAAAGGTTTCGACGGCGGCGGCGGAGGCTGCGACGAACTCGTCGGCTGATGCGGGGTCTTCAGCGGAGGAGGTGGGGGAGGTCGCGGCGTGGCGGCTTGTTGATGAGCGGTCAGAGGCGGCGGCGGCGGCAAGGAAGTGTTGGCCGCCTGGAGAGAGGCAACGTTCGGAGGCGGCGGCGGCGGCAATAGGGAATTCGTCGCCGGCGGCGCAGAATCCCGCTCAGGAGCGGGTGGGACCTTGCTCGTCGGAAGGTCCTTGCTCGCCGGAGAGACCTTCTTCGCCGGTAGTTCCTTGCTCGCCGGAGGATCCTCCTTCGCCGCGGGAACCGAGGCTTCAGACGCCTTCTTGGCGCCAAGATTAATCCGGACCGTGTGTGCGGTCCAAAGGGGTTTCTCGGTTGCGAGGGCAAGCAGCGGTGCGGAGTTCAGAGGGGCGACATTCAGAGTCGCGTCGGCGACATCCGGTGGAGAGTCTGCGAGCAAAGAAAACGTGTCAGCGAGAAGTAAATGGCGACCAGCCGATTTAGAAGAATGGCTCGGCAAAATGGCGACCTGGCAGGGAGACGACTTTGATCTGTTGTGGCGCCGGCGTATTAGCGACTTCCGAAATGTTTAGCGAGCTGAGGAGGCTCGAGTCCGGGGCGGCCACGTTGGGAATGTCGTCTAGCCCAAAGTCGCTGAGAAGCTTCAAAGTGCTATGAGAACGCGCGGGATTGCTTGTTGAAGCCGCGACTTGCGTAGGTGGTGGGGGTTGGTCGACCGTATTAGAAGCGGATATCTTCTTGGACTTCTTGATCTTCTTCTTTTTATGGGGGGGCAAGTCGGCGGCGACGTCTTCTTCCCGCGGCCTCTTGGGTTTGGCAAGGCCGAGAAAGCCGGTCAGAGCGGCGAGGCTGTCTTGAAGGAGTTTCTCGTTGGCGTTCGACATGATGTGCGAGCTCTGAAGATCCGCCTCAAAAACCAGCCCCCCCCCCCTATTTATAGAGATCGGCAGGCAGTCATCAAGTGCGAGCAACCCTGATACTCGGCATAGCAGCTCGCCGAATAAGTGTTGGATAATTCTTTCTGAGCTCCTACGTCGCTCGAAAAGAGCGAGTATTGTGTACAACCCGCATTCGTCGAGGATAGGTCCTACCACAGCCAGGTCAGCAGAAGTCAAGGTCAACAAGTCAAGACAGAAGTCAAAGTCAGTGCGCAACACCACGGAAGGCCTGAGCGAGTATGGCGAGCTCTCCTCGCATACTCGTCAGGTAGGCAACAAGGCGAGATACTCGCCCAGCCCGTGCGAGTTCCCTTGGAAGTCGCCTAGTCGCCAGGGGGCGGGGTATAAATATGACCCCCCCCCCCCTCCTTGGATTTCCCTATAAAGAAGACCCCAGGGGTACGAGGTGAGAGAGGAAAAATCGACGGCAGAATACTCGCGAGCTCTCCTTTTAAGATACTAGCCGAGCCTTTGGATTCATTTTCCTTAGAGGGCAGGTCGTGACCCTGCGACTTAGTCATCAGCTAGTCTCCCTCGTACCTAGTTCGGCCACTTTTGGTTGAGAATGGGTTGCTCCTTTCGAGCATCCGGGTACGTGGTGGGACCTTCCTGTCGCAACATCTGGGGTCCTGTTTGTCTTCGTTCTTCATCCTAGTCATTCTAGTCGTCTGATCTTACCTCTGAACCGGTAACCTTAGGCGGCATTGATCCGAATTCTGAGGTTGGGAATTTTCCTGCCTTCAACAATGTAGTCTCACTGCCAACGCAATATGAGCCTGCAGGGTCGCACATAAGAGCAGTTTGAGAAATTGGAGAAATTGATTATGTTGGTCTTACTCATATGTGATGAGTGAAGGACCAAGCCCTAGCAGGCGTTGAGTGCGTCGAGACCACTCGACGCTTCGGCGAGTCAAGTGTTGATTCGTCGAGTTAGGCGTTGAATGCGTCGAGACCACTCGACGCTTCGTCGAGTCAAGTGTTGACTCATCGAGAAAAATTTCCATTTGTTACGGGTCTACCGATCGCGACGACTTTCTGCTGTTTATTCCTTTGGGTATAAATAGAAGATATCTTAGGGTTTTTACTGTACTGCGCTGTGCTAAGCCCAAGAGGAAAAAGTTCGACGGAAATCGTTTCTGAAAGTCTCGATCCCATCGCCGTCGCTCAGCCCGTTTTCGGCGCTCGTCGCTGCCGCCTCATCCGGAGCAGATCTAGCCGTCTGTGAAGACGCAGAGTGCTTTCGTCCAACCTAGATCTTGTGTGACAAGAGTCTAAGGGTTCTCTTATTCGTGTGGATCACCTGTGGAGGCATGAACATTATTCTGCGCTCGGAACTCCAACCGCTAGTGGCCGCCGGATTTCTTGGAGCATCTCGGTTGAGTAGTGACTCAATCTCGCAAAGGTAAATTTTTATTTACAACACTTTACTTTTTGATCAATGTTTATCGCAAGATCTATTTTTGGGGGGTTTTCTTGTTCCTTATTCTGTTGCGAACAAGTGTTGTGACGTATAGAAAAACCCAACATTTGTGGAATTGATTTTAGGTTCCAGAAAGTCAATTATGT
The DNA here is from genome assembly GCA_039583875.1 of Platanthera guangdongensis. Classification (NCBI taxonomy): domain Eukaryota; kingdom Viridiplantae; phylum Streptophyta; class Magnoliopsida; order Asparagales; family Orchidaceae; genus Platanthera; species Platanthera guangdongensis. The sequence continues at coordinate 174,281,918 of CM077160.1, read as the reverse complement.
TGTTCGGCACGTGAGAATTGTGTTGGAATTGGTTTTCAAATCAAAACCCACGGGTTTTCCTTTCGGCCTAAAATCTAAATCATGAAAACTTATCCTTTCGGGCCAGCTTTCCGCGGTTTTGCACGATATTGATTTCTGGCCTCGCCCCGACTATTCCCACGACTACTCCTGTCGGCTCCATGTATCTCCTCTTCCAGTATTTCTCCCTCCCGCCTTGCACCCGCCTCAACTTCGTCACCGGTGTCGCAATCTCTCTGTAGGCGACAAGCTCATCATCTCCTTCCGCTGCGCCTGCCCTACCTTAAATCGGACAAGTGCCTGCCCTACCTTAAATCGGACAAGCGCCTGCCCTACCTTAAATCGGACAAGCGCCTGCCCTACCTTAAATCGGACAAGCGCCTGCCCTACCTTAAATCGGACAAGCGCCTGCCCTACCTTAAATCGGACAAGCGCCTGCTGCTGCTTCTTCCACTTATCTCCTTCCTCATTCCTTTTTTTCTGGATATTCCTCTTGCTGAACTTCCTCATCCCTATTTTTTGAGTTTTATTTGGATTTCTAGGTTATTAGAGATGAACAAATATTGATCAGCAATGTCTAATATTTTGCTGAATAGATCTGGTAGTATAGATCTGTTTCTTGATTTCATGTTTGATGCATAAATTTTTAAGCCTCCAGTATATACTACCTGTACTGATTTGCTGCAATAAGAGAGTAAAATCATATTGGATATATATATATGGGGTAATATTACAAAATATTAGCTAACACTCCCCCTCAAGTTGAGCATGTAATGTTCTTCATGCCTAACCTGCTCATAATCGATGCAAATGTTTCTCACTTAATGCCTTGGTAAGAAAATCAGCTAATTGTCCATCCGAGGGAACGAAAGGGGTACATACAATCCCTTTCACAATATTTTTTTAAATGAAGTGTCGGTCAACTTCAACATGCTCGGTGTGTTCGTGCTTAACAGGGTTCTAAGCAATGCTGATTGCAGCTTTATTGTCACAATACAAATTGAAAGGCCTGATTTCCAAAAAACCAATATCATTCAAGAGGGAACGAACCCACATCCCCTCACATATCCTGTGTCATGGCTCTAAACTCAGCCTTTGCACTACAGTGTGCCACTACATGTTTCTTGCTTCTCCACGTGACCAGATTAGGCCCAACAAAAGAACAATATCTTATGGACCTGTGGTAGATCTCCTATCATCAACTGATCCGGCCCAGTCAGCATCAGTATATATTTCAATTTTTAAGTGATCACTAGTGGAAAATATAATTCTCCTACCAGACGAGGTCTTCAAATACCTCAAAATTATGTGCACAGCATCAAGATGTCGGACTTTAGGAGAATGCATGTATCGACTTACCACTCCTACTACATATGAAATGTCTGAATGGGTATGAGATAGGTAAATCAGTTTACCAACCAACTTCTGATAACCAGAAATATCGTTCACTAACTCTCCATCATCACGTTCAAGTTTGTAGTTCACTTCAATAGGAGTATCAACATGCTTGCAACCACTTATTCATGTCTGTTTTAACAAATCAAGGACATACTTCCGCAAAGAAATATGAATATCATATTTTGATCTGGCGACTTCAATCCCTAGAAAATATCTCAACTTATCCAAGTCTTTCACTTCAAATTCACTAGCAAGTTTGAGTTTCAAGACACAGATCTCATCTATGTTATCACCTGTAATAACCATATCATCAACATGGCTTTGGGTATACCTCAAAGAGATCATGACTTTGTGAAGTCTCCTAAATCAAGCTCTCGGAGATTGTTTTAACTCATACAGAGCCTTTTTCAATTTACATCTTCCCTTCAGAGTCGATAGAGACGAGACCAGGAGGCATCGAAATAGAGACTCTCTCTTCCAATTTCCATGAAGGAAGACATTCTTTACATCTACTTGTTGGAGGTCTCACCCTTTACACGCAGCACAGGATAATAGGACCCTTATTGTATTCATTTTTGTCACTGGAGCAAAAGTCACTTGGTAGTCAATACCATGAGTTTGGGTGTAGTCTCTTGCCATCAATCGTGTCTTGAATCACTCCACAGTGCCTTTAGAGTTCTGCTTTACTGTAAAAATCCATCGACAACCAACTGTCCTCTTGCCAGGAGGGAGATCGACCAGTTCTCATGTGTGGTTCTTTTCTAGAGCCTGCATTTCCTTCATCATCGCTTTTGTCTATTTGGGGCAACCAAGTGCTTCCTGCCATGTACCGAGAACAAACACAAAAGAAAGAGAAGCGCCAAAGGCTTTGTGGGAAGAGGATAAAGAGGCATATGACACAGTTAGGATAACGGATGTTGAGGGGATGAGCTTATACATTTTTGGAGAGCAATAGGTAACTTCAGGGATGTTGTAGACAAATCCGATAGCGGCTCTGGTATTATGCAATGTGATTGAGTGTTTGATCTTTTGTTTCTCTGAGTGTACACCTGCAATTCCTTTTCTTTGGAAAAATTCTCTCTCCCCCTGAGTGGTTATGTATGGAGGAGGAAGAGGAAGAGTAAGAGTAAGAGCACTCACTTCCAAGTATGAAAACTCCCCCTGAAGTGAGGACTCATAATAGGAGGTACTTTCACGAAACGTAACATCTATGGAGACAAAAGTTTTCTTGCTTGAAGGATGATAGCATTTGTATCTTTTCTGTGTAGGGAAATAACCAATAAACACACAACGAAGGGCACGAGGATCAAGTTTTGTTCGAGTAGTGTTATGAATATAAACAAAACATAAACACCCAAACACACGGGGTACAAGGGTAGTAGGAGGTATGCCAAGTGTATGAAGAGGAGTACGCTTGTCCAGAAGACGAGACGGCACACGATTGATGAGATATGTCGCAGTAAGAAGAGCATCACCCAAATAGTTTTTTGGAAGAGACATCGTAAATAACAAACATCGTGTCACTTCAAGAAGATGACGATTTGTTCGTTCAGCAACACCATTTTGTGCAAGAGAATACACACAAGTGGTTTGATGAACGATACCATGAGAACTCAAATAGTTTTCAAATTTGATATTCATATATTCGCGCTCATTATCACTGTGAAGAATTATAATAGTGCACCAAATTGAGTCGAAATCATTTTATGCAATTTTTGGAAAAAAGAGAACACTTCATTTTTACTATGCATCAAATAAACTCACGTGGTATGAGAAAAACAATCAATGAAAGAAACAAACCACTGATAACCAGAGATCGAAGCAACAGGACTTGGGCCCCAGACATCACTATGAATAGTATGAAATGGTGCAACCGAAAGTTTAGACATGTTTATACTTAGCAAGTTCGCAAGCATCACACATAAAAGTTTTAAAAACAGAAGATGAAAAAAAAGAAAATAATGTCTGCATAGTAGAACTAGAGGGGTGGCCCAAGCGACGATGTCAGGTAGACAACTGAGGAAGCTGGTGCGCATGAAAGGCCTGAGGAACAGTAGCATCAAACACGTACAATTCATCACACATTTTACCAGAGCCAATCACCTTCTTTGTCTACAGTTCCTGAAAGACACAATAAGAAGGAAAGAAAGCGATGGAGCAGTTCATGGAATTTGTAATATGACTAACAGATAAAAGGTTGTGAGTAAAAGAATGGACGTGAAGGGCAGAAGCCAAGGTAAGAGAAGAGCAAGTGATAGAACGTTTTCCTGCAATAGAGAAAAGGGTTCCATCGGCAACGCTTACCTTGTCTTTGTCAGATAATGGTGAATAGGAAACAAAACCTGACTATGACCCAGTCATATGATTTGTGGCTCCAGAATCAATAATCCAATGAGTGGTAGGCGGTACGGCAGCAGAGTGAGCACTTGGACTACCTAAATGAGCAAAGGATGATGATGGACCAGAAGTGGGCTCCGACGATAACCCTGCATCATGCGTCGAAGAGTCATCATCTCATCAGCAGAAAAGGCCCCAGGTAGAGATAGGGACTCTGAAATTTGGGCACTGGAAGTACTATCATCAATGAACTCAGTAAGATGAGCAGAGCAGGGAGAGCTAAAAATTGAGTGTCCACGACCACGTCCACCACGGCCGCCACGAGGAACCATGTCGCCTCTCGATGGAGAGGTGACATGCAATTTAAAGCAAGTGTCGCGAGTATGCCTACTTCAACCACAATAATCACATTTCAAATGGTCATTATCCGAGGACCGGGGCCTAAAGTCCCGAGAAGTGGTGCCTCCAGAATGAGAAGCTGCAAGTGCAAAACCACTAGAAAGACCCTTTGAACTCCAAGACTAACGGTGGTCATATTCCTGCAGGACATGTTATAGGTCTTTGACAATAAAGGGACTGGTATGCGGCCAAGGATCTGAACAATAATCTAATCAAAGTCCGGTGTAAACCATGTAGAAACTCAAACACCCTATTCCGATCTTCGTGAGCACGAACAAGAAGAGCATCAGCAGTGCAAACAAGGTCGAGGGATATAAAATGGTCATACTCCTGATATAGCTGAGTGAACTCCAAATAATAAGTGGACGGTGGTCGATCCCCCTGTCGAAGGAGAAATATCTTTTGTCGTAGCTGAAAGATCTGAGCAGTGTTGCCTTTCTGGGAATAGAAAGATGCAGCACGACACCAAATATCTGCTGCGGTATCCAAGAATAGGTAATTTCGTGCAATAGTCTCTTGCATGAAATTAATCAACCATGACATAACTAAAGAGTTCTCTGATTCTCATTGAGACAATGTAGATGAGGTTCGTGTTGGCTCCGTAATAGTCCCGTTAACATAGTCAAACAAACGGCGACTCTTAAGGGCCAAGGCAATAGATCGACACCATGATAGGTAATTTGTTGTATCAAGACGAATCGTGGTGATCTGAGACGTCGTATGATCATGCCCAACGCGGGTAGATCCAGCGGGTTGTGGTACGTCAGTAGAATCCACCACGTCATACATAATGAAATCAGAGAACAGCGATGCGTTGTAGAAGAAAAAAAATCCAAGAAGAAACCAGTCACCATGAGATTGCCAGAAAAAAAGAGTGATACCGAAAAAAATGTCAGACGCCACCAATAGGACAGCCTCGGATCCTAGAACAATAGATCCTTGAGTGTTGAAGTCACAGAAGGCTTGAATGAGGAGGTAGAAGGTTTTTCATGAGAGAAAGCAAAAAAGAGAAAAATCTCAAGATCCATGATATATGCATATCCGGTGGAGAGATTACTTGATCCCCCTAGTATGTGGTAGAGGAATGAAAAGCAAAACTTTTCTGAGAAAAACAGGGAAAACCAGATGGTTGCTGGAGCGGCGGCCATCCGGGGCGCCGATCGGATCCGTCCGGCGATCGGCGGGTTACGCGGGTACCCGCGACAGACGGAGGATGTAGGGCTGCGGAAAAATGAGAGAGGGAGAAGGTTGGAGGTGGAGGGGAGAAGGAGGCCGACGGTGGAGGTCGCTGGGCTGCGGAGCGGCGAGCAGTGGCTAGGGGTTTTTTTCGTGGCTCTGATACCATGTTAAACGGGAAAACTCAATTGTATTATGGAAAAGAAACCTCATATATATAGAGAGAGTAATATTACAAAATATTAGCTAACAATATATTCAAGAAAATATGAGCATAATTTTGATGATGTGCAATTTGAAGAAAATTACAATTTCAATTCAGAAAGTCAATTCATTTGTGTAGCCGAACAACTTTAATGTATCAATTTCAATTTTATTCACGAAATATCATCCTACAATCGAACAACAGAATTGATTTTCTATACAAAGACAATTCCTGCAGATATTGATTTCCTGACCAAAGCCAATACCTGCGTGTCGAACGGACCCTTAGATATATCAAGCTCGTAGGCATTTTCTTTGACCCTTCTCATGATTGTCATTACCTATTCGCTCGACGCTCATATTTATAGCAGGCCCTCGAAATACTTGTTTTCATGAAATACTTGTTCCTACCTATAGTTACTTGCAAGAGATTTATAAGATTATTTACCAATATTGATCGGTCGAATTGACGCATGTGACCCATGCAAATGAAAGCAAGCTACTTAACAAATTCATAAAAGTAATGCAAATGAAGCGCAACAGACACGACACATGTTCTAGGGGGAAATCCAATAACAAACTATCTCTAAAATGGTTGGCCTATCTGGACTCAGGAGGATCTTTCGATGAAGTAAAATAATTCATCGAGTGTGATGAGTATCCAAATGATTGCATGAGACATATTGCTCAAATACGAGCTCATAGTGTTGCATGTCTCTCGGGGAATGTGACGTGTCGGGGGGCTCACTAGGAGGCTTTAATGAAAATTTGCCGTGAATGCGACGCGTGAATACCAGAGACAATGCCGATCGGATGTGACTCTAAAGTGTGTCGAGTGCCCCTAACAAGAAAAAACTCATCCGGTGGGTTAGTGTGCAGTGTGTCCCAAAACACATTAAGAGTGAGAGGGGTCATATGGTAGACTATCGAAACATTGGAAGTATGCTCAAGTATTATACAGAAATCCCCATGTACTTGATGTTACACTCGGGATCCACTCTCTGGGGCAAGATCAGAGGCAAAACTTGAAGAGATACCAATAATTCGGTACTCGTAAATGAGTCGCTCAGTTGAATCTCGTCCTCACAAAGAAGTAGCGACTCAACAAGGGGCTCGTCAAAAAACCTATCAATATGGTCATGATAATCCAGATGAGCACCATCATAAGGGGTAATGTCCAAAAAAATGGGTGAGTCAGCCACTACGAGACCAACATTAGACTCACAGCTCTCGAATGTGATGTGGCTGGGGACAATGACAGGAGAAGAGTGAGAAAAACTCATACTCAAGTGTGCGTCAATAGGTAGAGTGTCAAAGAATGTGTCTCAAGTCAAAGGAGTAACTAGGTCTAAATAGGGTGTAGGGGACGGATATACCATCACCATGTCACTGGGCGGCTCGTCCTCACTCCTGTGACCATACTCAATAGTCCTCCTAATGTCGCTCTCCACTTGAAGTGTACGCATCCGAGGAGGCTTAAGTCTCCAAGAAAAAAGTGGCAAAATTCATTGAAATTTCAAGGGTATTTCTCGCAATGCACAAAGACAATGAAGGCGAATACTGACAAACCAATGTGGGCACAATCCCATAAAAGAACTTGGTCGGTTCACTCCACAAGAGGAATCGAAGTCTGACGAGGATTTTGACCAAAAAGTGGAACTCAAGGAAGGTGTGGGGACGACAAAGTGGAATTCGTTGAGGATTTTGTAAGGCGACAAAACTCACTGAGGATTTTGCAGGGACCGCACAAGTACTCCAACTCAATCAATAATTGTTGAATGTTGCACAAAATTCTCACCCCAGAAATTTCATGACAATAGACAACAGTCATCTTGTTGCAAGATGAAAAAATTTTAATGAGTAAGGTTCAGAAGATTCACAAAGGAAAGATGATCAAGAGGCTGAAAAGATTTAATGAAATCCCGTAAGTCGAGAAATTGGAGAAATTTTTGGGGTGTAGAGTTCTCAAGAAATTTTCTGAAGGTGGGATGGTTATTCCATGCCCTAAAAAAGCGAGGATAATTGTAATCCTTCAAATATCCTCTCAATTTCACATTGGCAAAAGAAGTCAACTCAACAAGCCAGAGAGAAGAATATTTTAATCTTATCTTAATAGGCTAACAAAATGAACTCATCTGAAACGTAGCCACTCTGCCAGGTGAAGACAAGCTGATTGCCCCTACAAACATGTTTCAACACGAGAAGTATCTCCAGGGCAGATCAATCTGCAAGTCTCAGCCTAAGAAGCACTCATAAAGATGAGACAATTTCAAGGAGGATGATTATTTTGCTTGAGTGGGCAACTAGGCATTCAAGGTTGGAACGGTAACCCACAGTTACTTGTATATCCAAATAACTAATTAATGTCATGTATTCCAGGCAACACTGATATTGAAATATTCTTTAAAACTTACAGAATTGATTTGGTGTGCCAAAGATTTTTCCAATCAAAGTTTACATCAACAATCAGCATTGAGCTCTTACCTTTTTCTAATGATAATTGCAGACAAAGATCCAAACCCTATATATACTTCTTGAATACCAAAAATAAGTATGAGTACAAATATATAGGAGAGAGGAGAGTAAGATCTAGTTATGCAACTAATGTGCGACTAAACACAAAATCCTACATGGGCCAAGTTAATGGGCCAATATATTATTTTTCCTATTATTCTCGAACACTCCCCCGCAAGCTGGAGCGTACAAGTCGTAGGCACCAAGCTTGGACAAGAACTGATAGTAGAGACGTCGTGGTAAGGCTTTGGTGAGGATGTCAGCAACTTGTTGAGCAGCGGGAACATGTGTTAACTCTATCTTCTTCAACTGAACCTTCTCCTGAATGAAATAACAGTCAACTTCAATATGTTCTGTCTGTTCATGGAAGACCGGATTCTTGGCAATGTGTATAACAGCTTGACTGTCGCAAAATAAAGTGGCAGATGAGGAGAGCTTGACTCCTAGATCATCAAAGAGACCCTCAAGCCATGTGAGTTTGGATACAACTGTTGTCATCAATCGATACTCGTCCTCAGCAGATGAGTGAGCAAGCAAGGACTGTTTCTTGCTGCGCCATGTAATAAGATGTCCTCCAAAGTAAGTGCAGTATCCACTTGTGGAACGACGGTCATCCAACGAGCCAGCATAATCAGCATCAGATTATGCAATCAGAGATAAGAGAGACGAAGAGGGCTTGTATATAAGGCTTTGTTTGGCGCGGCGTTTTGAGAGCAACGGACCGCCGATTTTTCAAACGCCGCGTCAAACAAAATTTCAGCCTACAGCAGTGACATCCGCAACCGCTATTAATAGCGGTGGCCCGCTATTTCCCAGTCGCGAAAAATTTCCGCGACTGGGAAATAGCAGCAGCGCTGCAGCCTTTTGGCTGCAGCGTTGCTGTACTTTTTATTAATAATTATTATTATATAATAATTAAATAATTAAGTTATATAATATGTTATATTAATTTAATAATTTAATTCGTTATATAATAAGTTATATAATTTAATAATTATTATATTAAGTTAATATTATAAGTTATATTTTATTAATTAATTTATATGGATTTTATATAAATTATATATTAATAATGTTTTATTTATATTAACCCCTTAATTTGGTCTTCGTCCTCTTAGAGTTCTCTATGTCAAGAACTTTGTACTCAAAGAACTAAAGGAGCAGGCATACATGTCTGAGCACCCTTCAATCTATGGCACACACAAAGTAGTTTCCCTACATGCATAACAGAAGAGCATCATGTGAAGAAACTAACAAATTAAGCAAAAAAAATAATGTGTTTTAGTCAAAATGCTGATTTGCAGGAGTCAAGTGATCAGCTTATCTATTGTGACTTAGTTCCAACCACAGATTCATGTAAGTTTCTGATGTAGGAGACGGGCAACATGCTTTTGTGGTAGACCTCTCCATTACTCAGCCTTAATTACAATACTGACGCCTTCCTCAGTTGCCTAGGAGGATGGGGAAGTAGGTACAGCATTCACAATTTATGAATACAAATTATCTCCCATTGGTAATTTTGTGGTAATATTGGCTTATACTTATGAATTGAGAGTGATGTTAATTCACGAATACATCAACTATGAAAACTTATCACCTAACAGTTAGTTTCAAGAATTTTGTTCATCCTGAACACCTAACTTCGAGAATGCATGTGCAGAGTGGGTATTTGGAACAATTCATTAACTTCTACAATAGCAAAATGTGACTGTCAAACACTGATTGAGAGCCTTAATACTTGCAAGAATTAACTTTCCACACATGCCAGGAGAAGAACAGTGAAGGAAAATGCGGAGGAGGCAGGGAGAGTTACCGTAGAAGTGCAGGCGACAGCAACACTGGAAGCGGAAGTGGAATCGGGCGTGGCAGAAGCGGTGAGAGGCGATGCGGAGGCGGAAGCAACAGCGCGAGTGGAACTGGAGTCGTGCAGGGCAGAAGCAGTGGTGGCGGAATCGGGCGGGGCAGAAGCGCTGCGACGCGATGCGGAACCGGCAGCAACAGTGAGACTGGAAGTGGTATCGGGCGGGGAAGAATCGGTGGCAGCGGAAGCGGTAACGACAGTGATAGCGGCAGCGGTGGTAGCGGAAGCGGGCTGGATTTGTGCGTGGATGTGGGTTTGAGATCGGGAGCAGCGGCGTGGGCAAGAGAAATAGAAATGGAAGGGGAAGCGGTGGAAGGGGATGGGTACATATGGGGAGCGGGAGAGGCGAATGAGCGGCGGGAGCTCAGCTCCGATGCAGACACACATCAGGGCACGCGTCGGGTCGGGGAAGCGAGTGTGCAGACGGAGAGAGCGGCGTGAGCGACACAGGAAGCCCGCGTGACGGAGAGAAGACGCGGATCAGGGCCGTGACGGAGAGAATGAGATGAAATTTATTAATAATAGATAATATTTATAAAATAATATATAATTAATAAATATAGTATTATTTAAATATTATTTATAAAATATAATTACTAAACAGCACTACAAACGCTGTTCTTTCAAACAGATTCACAGATTCTGTCACTACTCTGCAAAACAGCTGATTATTCCACCACTGCTTCTCCAGTCGATGCAGTCGCGCCAAACAGAGCCTAAGTCCTTGTCCAGGAGCAGTCTTCAAGTATCGAAGAATACGCTCGACTGCCTGAAGATAAGAGATATGCGGCTCATGCATGAAACGACTGACAATTCCAACAACAAATGATATATCAGGCTTCGTAATAGTGAGATATATCAGCTTTCCCACAAGATGACGATAATACTCTGGATTCGGAAGGAGCAAATCAGAGTCCGAGGCATGAGCACAAAGCTTGTGATTGATATCCATGAGAGTATCAGCAAGTTTGCATCCAGAATAGCCTGCATCATGAAGTAAGTCAAGACAATACTTTCTCTGAGATAACACAAGCTCATCAGGTCTCCGAGCCACTTCGAGACCAAGAAAATATCGAAGGCTTCTCAGGTCCTTTGTTTGAAACACAGTCGACGGATGCTGTTTGGTCATCTATATTCCTGAAAGATCGTCTCCTGTCATCAAAATATCATCCACATATACTAAGAGAATCTTTGTGCTTGTTGGACGATGACGAGTGAACAGAGAGAAGTCAGTCGAGCTCTGAGTGAACCCAACAGCACTAACGGTCTTACTAAATTTATCAAACCATGCCCGGGGAGATTGTTTGAGACCATAAAGAGACTTCTTCGGACAACAGACAAGAGACTCCCCCGTGGTCTCAAAACTGGGAGGTTGCTGCATGTAAACGGTCTCCAGTAAATCGATATTAAGACAAGCATTTTTGACATCCAGTTGGTGCAATGCCCAGTGGCGGTGAACCGCGAGGGAGATCAACAGTATTGTGTTTAGCGACTGGAGAAAAAGTCTCATCATAATCCAGACTTTGTTGTTGAGTGAAACCGCGAGCTACTAGACGAGCTTTCAAACGGTGAACTGTCCCATCCGAATCCTGTTTGACGGCAAACACTCACTTACATCCCACACAAGATTGTCCAGGAGGAAGCGGGAACTGATCCCATGTGTGGTTTGCCCAAAGATCAGACATTTCCTCGTCCATAACCACCCGCCACCCGGGATATTGGAGAGCCTCCTGCACAGAATTAGGGGTGGAAATAGAGGATAAAGAAAGAGCACTTTGTCGGAGTTCCGGAGAGAGGCAGTGAAAACAGACATAGTTTTCCATCGGGTGGGCAATAGAACCTGTTGCCGGATCAGCAGGCTGCAAAACATCATTAGAGGTGGGCATCTCTCGTAGGGTAGTAGACGAAAAAGGACGTCGAGTGTACACACGGATGATAGGTGGGATTGGTGTGGGAAGGAGAGGTGGAAGGTTTGAATGAACAGGGATAGTAGGTCGCAGGAGAGGTGGCAGAAGTGGAGAATCAGCTAGTTGAGAGTGATATAGCTGATTTTCGAGAAAGGTGACATCAGCAGAAGTAACAACCTTGCGATCCTTGAGAGAAAAGCAAATGTAGCCCTTTTGAGTCCGAGAGTAACCCACAAAGATATATTTACTATGACGTGGAGCAAGTTTGTCAGTGGGCGGGCCAAGATAATTAACAAAGCACACGCAGTCAAAAACACGAGGGGTGATGGAGAAAGGAGGTTTGGAGGGAAAAAAAAGATTGAAGGGAACCACAAAATTGAAAATAGAGGAAGGCATGTTGTTAATAAGAGTGCAGGCAGTAGAAACCGCAAAATTCCAATATTGTTTGGGAACATTCATTTGAATCATAAGAGAGCGGGTGACCTTAAGCAGGTAACGATTCTTGCGTTCAGCAACGCCATTTTGTTGGGGGGTACATGCACAGGAGGTTTGATGGATGATCACAAACTCAGCGCATAGGTGTGTAAAGGCATGACTGGTGTGTACAACCCTGTGTTCGTCGAGCGGGTCCGTCAAGCCAGGCGAGCGGACCAGGCTGCCCGGCCCGCACCAGAATAACATGCGAGGGGCAGGCGGCAGGAGGCCAGCTCGCTCTCGCCCAGGTCCGGCGGGGGAGCCACGCGAGTTGGCCCCTTTACCCCTCTCACTCGCTCAGAATTCGGCGAGCAGAGTTTGGGTCGTCATTCGAAGAGCAGAGTTTGGGTCGTCATTCGTCGAGCAGAGTTTGGGCCGTCATTCGTCGAGCAGAATTTGGGTCGTCATTCGTCGAGTAGAGTTTGGGTCGTCATTCGTCGAGCAGAGTTTGGGTCGCCGTTCGTCGAACAGAGCTTTTCGGTCAGCATTCATCGAACTGGTATTCGGGGATGGGTTCGACAAGTCCAGATCGGCGAGCCCTCCTCCGGGGCTCCCATGGTTACAGTTGGAAGCCCGGCCGCCAGCCCGCTCTCCTATGCGCGATCTGGCCGCCGGTCCGCCTCGGCAGAGGATTGGCGGGTCGAGGAGGCCCGGCTCGCGCTCGCCCAAGAAGAGTAGGCGAGCCGCGGGAGCCAGGTCGCACCCGCCTACCGCGAGGGGAGAGTAGTGGCGAGCTGACCTTCATATCCCTGGGGTGGGCCCAGTAGAGGCCCATAGGTAAAATTACCTGGATGCCCTCCCCATGGGTGCTAATAGCTTGTTGGAACAGCGGAGCTACGCTGTTGGCAGACCGAGTTGGACTGCACATAGCTGTTCAAAACAGCGGAGATTGGCTATGTGCAGGTCGTTTTCAGAATTCTATAAATAGAACTCAAGGGGGCACCTCAGAAGGGAGGCTCTCATATTCATTAGCTTCTTAGTCTTCTAGTGCTTTCTGAGGTAGTCTTAGCTCGGCTCGTGGCTAAGGAGGGGAAGTGCTCTCAGGTCTTCCGGGTGTGTGGTGGGTCCTCCACGCCGAGCCCTTGGATCGGTTCTTCCCTTGTCTCTTTTGTTGTTTTTGCTTGCAGGAGCGAAGTAGGTGCGCGATCACCCCTTCCCCAAGGGTGAACTCCACAAGAGACCGAGATTTCGGTTTCAACATGGTGCATTCACGGGCATTATCGGTGCGGAGGGTTTTAATTGTACTGGAAAATTGGTTGCGAGTTTCAATGAAAAAGATATGGAATACATCAGGTAATTAAGAGCGGTCACGAAGGAGATACAGCCAGGTCACCCGAGAGTAGTCATCTACAAATGTGACAAAGTACCGATATCCAAAAACACTAGCAATTTTGTAGGGTCCTCAAATATCGGAGTGTACTAGATAAAAGGGAGCAGGACTCCGAGTAGTATGTGGTGAGAACGTAGACTGATGATGTTTCCCATAGATACAAGACTCACAAGTGAACTCTTGGAGGGACACTTCGAGGAGAGATTTTCTGAGAATGTTTAGAAGGGCGTGACCAAGACGTCGATGTCAATCAACAGAGCTAATAGAGGACAACACCGTTGGGGGAGAGGGGTCAAGGATATAGATACCATTCGACAGATGCTCTTTTCTGATGATAGTCTGCATCTTGCAATCCTGCACAACACACAAATTGGAAGAAAAAATTACATCACAATCAAGATCAGTAGTGAGATGACCAATAAAGAGAAGGTTGAAAGGAGACTCCGGAACATGAAGGGAAGAGCGAAGAGTGATGGAGGGAGTAAGGTGAATATCTGTCGCGCCAGAAACGAGAATGGTGTCCCCACTAGCAACAGTGATGAACTTGGGATGCACAGAGTTCAAATATTGTGGTGGCTTCCATGAGTTAATGTGGTGAGAGACCCCGAAATCCAAAATCCAGGATGAGCTATGAGCAATGCAGGAGGTACCACCATCGGAAATAGACACCACAGAGCCCAGAGGACAGCTAAACATCTTGCAAGGAACAGTCCGCAGCGGTCACGGTGACAACTCACCAGCGGCAAGAAAGGCCACGACCAGCGCTGTAAGAAACAGTCTTCAGCGATCACGGTGACAACGCACCAGCGGCAAGAACAGCCACGACCAGCGGATAGAGACAAGTCGTGTCGGTTGGAGGCAGACCGCACCAAGATCAAAAACGGTGAACACGCACCAGACCGTGCGGTTAGAAACAAACCTCAACAAGATCGGTAGAAGCAGTCCGCGAGACAGTCCGCAGCGGTGACGGTGACAACGCACCAGCAACAAAAAAGGTCACGACCAGCGTGATAAGAAAGAGTCTTCGGCGGTCACGTTGACAACGCATCAGCGGCAAGAACGATCACGACCAGCGGATAGAAGAGAGCCCGCAGCGGATAGAAACAAGTCGCGGCGAGTAGAGGCAGACCGCGCGACAAGGAGAGAACATGAGACCAGAGACAGGTCGCAGCGGGAAAGAACTCCTTGCGGCAAGAGCGATAAGATTCCTTGCGACAAGGAGATCGCGCGGCAAGGGAAGAGGCCGCACCGATAAAACCGAGAAGAAGTCGTGCGACAAGAAGAGAAAGGTGGTCGCAGCGGACAAAGACGGGTCGCAGCGGGTAGAACTTGAGGCCAGAGAGATGAAGGCTATAAAAGAGCGTATAAGAGAGAGGAGGTGGATCCACGTGAGAGAAGAAGGGGGCGGTTAGAAAAGAAGGAAGCCGCAAATCAGTGCGATTAAGCAGTAAAACAGGTTCGCGCGGCTTGAGAGATAGGAAGCAGTGAAGAGCGCAATGACTACGGAGAATCAGCAGCGACAAGAGCAACGGTAAAGGCAAGTAGCGCGATAGACCGCGCGGTTAGAACAGGAGGGACCCTGGGTCAGACCGCGCGACAAGACAGATGCAGCCAGCGAGAAGAAATCCGCAGCATAGAAATCTGCAGCGACAAGACAGTGACAAGAAGTCCGCCGCGGGTAGAGAGAGGCCAACAATAAACAAGAAAGAGACGCAGCTAGGGGAAGACCGTGCGAGAAGGAGCGGGGGGTTCCACGAGAGGAAAGCTATAAAAGCAGAGAGGGGAGTGGGGGTGGGGTGGTTCCACGAGAGGAGAGAGGCAGCCAAGTAGACAGAAGGGGCGGATAGCAAGGGAGTAACCGCAGATGGTTGGCGGTTAGGAAGAAGAGGGCTGATAGCAAAGGGAGTATCTGCCGAGGCCGGGCGGTTAGAAATCGACTTGTCCGCCCGAAACCGAAGGAAGGACCGGATGCTCTGATACCATGTAGACAAAAATCCAAACCTTGTATATATTTCTTGAATACCAAAAAACAAGTATGAGTACAAATATATATGAGAGAGGAGAGTAAGATCTAGCTATACAACTAATGTGGGACTAAACACAAAATCCTACATGGACCAAGTTAATGGGCCAATATATTATTTTTCCTAATATTTTCTAACAATAATGAAGATTCTTTACAACACATACCCAAATGACGCACTTTGGTGTATGTTTTTGTTCATTACATATGTAAAATCAGTGAGACGTTCTAAAATTGTGAGAGGATTAGAGATAATTAGAAGATAGAAGGCAACAAATTATCAATACAAATACTAAGTATAAGATTTACAATTTTAGTTGAAAAGATATTAGCAAATATGAATCAATCTTATGAGAAAATAAAGATATACGTAGCTGATAATTTTGTATATAGGGCCAATTATTCGGATAAAAGGGGATATATATGGTGATAGAACCTTTGAAATTAAGGTTACCAAATTGATGGTTAAACGGGAGAAATAACACGGGAGTAATATGCAATGAGAGGGGTATCTTGGTGACTTCAAGGTAAACTGTATAAAATTGTCATTAAACCAACGATGTTTTATGGATTTGAATGTTGAACAGTAAAAGAATCAGTGGTATCTAAATTGAATATGATAGAAATGGGAATGTTGGCATGTGAGGTAATACTAAAAAAGACAGATTAATGAATGATTGCATTAGAGAACAATGGGTGACATTGAAGATAAGAAGATCGAAATAAACTTAGACGATTTGAGAATGTACAACAAACTTAGACGATTTGAGAATGTACAACAAACTTAGACGATTTGAGAATGTACAACAAACTTAGACGATTTGAGAATGTACAACAAACTTAGACGATTTGAGAATGTACAACAAACTTAGACGATTTGAGAATGTACAACAAACTTAGACGATTTGAGAATGTACAACAAACTTAGACGATTTGAGAATGTACAACGAAAGTTTTAAGAAATCCATTAGTTAAACTAGTAGATAAAGTTAATGTGTAGGATTAAGGAAAAGGGCACGCCCAAGGTAATATATGAAGATAGTTTTCTCTTATCGGTAAATAATTTTATCTAGACAATGATGATTCCACAATTAGAAATATACATGTGCGGCTTCTTTTGAAACTGTAAAAGAGGCCGAAATTGGGAGAAAAATAAATCAATTTTATTAATTTCTCCAACTTGTACAGCTTGGTTACATGTATACAAACACTTATATAGGAAGAGAAAAGAGGAGAGAACTCCAATCCTATGAGATGCGATTAAAGAGAGATTTACGTGGGCCCCAAGAGTGGGCTTTTATATTGGGCTTTTATCATTTTTCCTTAACACTTCCCTGCAAGTTGTAGCGTACAAGTCGTAGGCACCAAACTTGGATAAGAACTGATAATATAACGGCCGAGAAAGAGCTTTAGTCAGGATGTCAGCAACTTATCCAGTAGCGGGAACATGCTCCAACTCTAACTTCTTTAACTGAATTTTTTCTCGAATAAAGTGACCGTCAACTTCAATATGCTTTGTTCGTTCATGAAAAATGGGATTATTGGTGATATGTATAGTTGCTTGACTGTCACAAAATAAGGTCACCGAAGATGAGAGTTTGAGTCTCAAATCATTTAGAAGACTTTCAAGCCAGGTTAGCTCGGAAACAACCGTTGTCATGGCACGGTACTCAGCCTCAGCAAACGAGCGAGCAACAACAGTCTACTTCTTGTTACGCCAGGTAATAAGGTGTCCATCAAAGTATGTACAAAAACCAGTTGTGGAACGTCTATCATCAAGAGAACCCGTGTAGTCAACGTCAAAATACGCAACAAGAGATAGAGAGGTATATGGCTTGTAAACGAGTCCTTGTCCCGGAGCAGTCTTCAAATATCGGAGAATGTGTTCGACGACTTGGAGATGAGATGTTCGAGGAGCATGCATAAATCGACTCACAACCCCACAGCAAATGAGATATCAAGTCATGTAACTGTCAGATAAATTAACTTCCCCACCAAGCGTCAATAGTGCTCTGGATTTGTAAGCAGTGGGTCGGAATCAGACCCATATGCAGAGAGCTTATGATTTATATCCATAGGGGTGTCCGCAAGTTTGCACCCTGAGAAGTCGGCATCTTAAAGAAGATCAATGCAGTACTTTTGTTGGGATAGGACAAGGCCATCAGGTCGTCCTGTGACCTCAAGTCCAAGGAAGTATCGAAGATTTCTCAAGTCTTTTGTTCGAAATACTGAGTTTAAATGTTGTTTGATTGTTTGTATCCCCATGGAGTCGTCGCCCGTAATCAAAATATCATCAACATACACAAGGAGAATCACATTGCTTGTTGGTTGATGATGAGTGAAGAGGGAGAAGTCTATCGAGATCCGTGTAAAACCAACTTCGCGAGCAACCTTATTGAATTTCTCAAACCAAGCACGAGGGGACTGTTTAAGATCATATATAGACTTCTGAAGAAGACATACCCGAAACTCTCCCGTGGTCACAAACCCCGGAGGTTGGTACATATAAACAGTCTCCTAGAGATCGTCAGTGAGAAAGGCGTTTTTGATATCCAACTGATGTAAGGGTCACTGACGATACACGGCTAGGGAGATCAGGACTCGAATGGTATTTAACTTGGCGACCGAAGAGAAAATTTCATTATAATCAAGTCCTTGTTGCTGAGTAAAGGGTTGGGCCACGAGGCGAGCCTTTAAGCGGTCAACAGTCTCATCTGAGGCATGTTTGACAACAAATACCCACTTGCAACTGACACGGAATTGGTCGGGAGGAAGAGGAACCAGATCGCAGGTCTGGTTAGCCCAGAGGGCAGTCATTTCGTCATGCATGGCCGCATTCCACCCTAGGTGTTGAAGAGCTTCATGCACAGAGTTAGGAATAGAAATGGAGGAAAGAGAGGTGACAAATTTGAGGAATGGCGGAGAGAGGCGATGCAAAGATACATAATTCGCCAAGGGATGAGCCATAGAGGTTGATGTTGAATCGTCTGGCCGCGGGATGATATTGGTAGAAGGGAGCTGCTGTAGGGGACTAATCTTGGACGAACGACGAGTATAGACACAAAGAAGTGGTGGTGGTGGAGCGGGCGTCGGGAGTGGTGAAGGAAGAAGTGGGAGAGACGGAGTCGTAACAGGGACAGCAGGACGAGCGACGGGGATAGGTAGAGACAGTGTTGAAGGAGAGGAGTGGAATGGTTGATCCTCAAGAAATGTCACATCTTCTGAAACGATCAACTTGGCATCAGTAGGAGAGTGGCAGACATAACCCTTCTGAGCGCGGGAGTAGTCAACGAACATACACTTGGTAGCGCGAGCAGCCAACTTATCAGTGGGTGGACCAAGAGTATGAACATAACATACACAGCCGAAGATACGAGGTGTGAGAGAGAACGGAGACTTGGAAGGAAAGAGAAGACTAAACGGAGAAGTGAAATTGAGCACGGAGGAGGGCGTGCAATTGATGAGATGACAGGAAGTAGAAACAGCAAAATTCCAGTATTTTATGGGTACCTGCATTTGAAACATGAGTGACCGGGCGACATCAAGGAATTGATGATTTTTCTGCTCAGACACGCCGTTTTGTCGGGGGGTATAAGCACACGAAGTTTGTTGTAGAATGTCGAACTCGATGCATAAATTTGATAATGTGTGACTAGTATATTCACGAGCATTATCGGTGTGAATTACTTTTAACATGGTCGAGAATTGCGTACGCGTCTCAGTAATAAAAGTACGAAACACAGATGTTAGTTCAGTACGATCATGAATTAGATATAACCAAGTGAAACGCGAGTAATCATTAATAAAAGTTACAAAATAGCGATATCCAAAAATACTAGGGATTTTATAGAGCCCCCAGATATCAGAATGCACTAAAGAGAAAGGAGTATCACTCCGAGTACATGTAGGAGGAAAAGAAGTACGATGTTGTTTGTCATAGATACACCACTCACAATAAAACTCTTGCAATGAAACATCAGGAAGAGCTTTCTTGAGAATCGGGAGGGAAGCATACCCAAGACGACGATGTCAATCAACAGTGGAGATAGAAGAGAGAACGGTAGGAGGAATATCCAGAAGATAGAGCTCATTCGACAGCTGTCCTTTATCAGTGGTATTCCGCGTTCGATAATCCTGCACAATAAAAGAGGAAGGAGAAAAGGTTATACAGCAGTCAAGTTCCTGAGTGAGGCGACTACCTGATAGCAGATTGAAAGGGGACCTCAGAACATGAAGAACCGAGGAATGAGATAGAGTTGGGGTAAGCCAAAGGTCAGCAGCGCCGAAAACCAAAGTGATGTCGTCATTTGCTACAGTGATGAACTTGGGATAGGCAGACTGTATGTATTGAGGTGGCTTCTAGGAGGTAATGTGGTGAGTTGCTCCTGAGTCCACAATCCAGTGGGGGCTATGAGAGAGACGGGATATACCTTCATTGGAGAAAGATGCAACCGAGCCAGACAAGCGACCGATAACGCCCTGAAGCTGCTGAAGCTGGGTGCGGAGAGCGTTGATATCTTGTCAAGTGGTAGAGTCAGAACCCTGTGTAGCAGCACCAGTGGGATGAGGAGCAGTTATAGTAGAAGCAGTAAGGTGTGGAGGCAGACCATGCTTGCGGTACCAGGTGGCTTCAAGAAGACCCTTTCCACCACAGTACGTACATTTAAAAGCAGAACGCTCAGCACGTCCTCGTCACCGAGACATGTGGCGACCTTCGCGAGCTGGTGATCTACGAGCAGGCGCAGGAGTGGGTAAAAGGGGATGCTAGAGGAGAGCTGGAGAGTAATTTCCTGGGACCTCAGATGGTGGAGTAACCTTGAGCAACATAGAACAGACATCAAACTGCGAGGGTGTGGTAGGGAGGAAAGAATTTGAGCTCGGACACTGTGAAGATGAGGAGAAACAAGAGGCATCATCATAGCAATCCCAACAACTTCCTTTTGTGCCCGTTATGTAGCGAGATCCGTGGAGGGAGGCTGATGTTGTATCCAGGCCTCCACCAGAGTTTTGGTCTTGGCCACGAAGGAGGTCAAATCGCCCGTCGTGCCGGGGTCCAGAGATTGAAGCGCGGAAATGATGTCAAACAAATGCAGTAAGCTGTCTTTTCCAGAATAGAGAGAGTGAAGCTCCTCCCACATCGCCTTGGCCGTCTCATGATGCATGGTCATGCGGTATGGCTCGGTGTCCATGGAATTGAGAATCCAAGATTGGACCCGACCGTCATCACGGAGCCAGTCGTCAGTGGGAGCAAGGGGAACATACCGAGTAAGATGATGAAAAAGACCTTTAGTTTGTATAACCTGACGAATAGAATGTACTCATTCCACAAAGTTGTGCTTCCCACTGAGAGAGATGGTGGTGATCTGAAGCTCATCGCGAATTTCAAGAGAGGGAGCAGCGGCACGAGCGGGAAGGGAGGAGGCCGTCGTGGAGTCCATGGCAGCAAGAGAGGATGGCGGCCTAGATGAGCTGCGGGTAGAGCAACGGGTAAAGCAAGGTCGCAGAAGACCGCAACGACTAGAAGAAAAACAGTTCGCTGCAAGAACAGCGGGTAGAGCAAGGTCGCAGCGGTTAGAGCGGCGGGCAGAGCAAGTTCACAAGGGACCGCAGTGGCTAGAAGAGAAACAGCCTGTGGCGACAAAACAACAACAGAGACCCGGCAGCCCACGGTGAACAACAATGAGGAGGGCAGATCATGTGACAAGAGGGCGGAGCGGCAGACCGTGCGACAAGAAACCGCAGAACTGAAGAGAGAGCGTGATCGGGTCGACAAGACCAGTTCGCAGCGGCAAGAAAAGAAGAGGTCGCAGCGGCTAGAGGAGAAGAGGTCGGCGAACAGCAAGAGGCCGCAGCGGCTAGAGGAGAAGAGGTCGGGCAACAAGGAATCGCGGACAAGCGGCTAAGGAGAAGAAGTCGCAGTGGGCAGACCGCGCGACAAAAAGACTCTGCTCGACAAGAAAAGGTCGGCAAGGGCAGTCTGCTTGAGAGCTCAACCGATCGGTCGGCACGACAAGAGAAGGTCGGCAATAGCGAGAAGCTGAGACAGTTCGGAGCAAGAAGCGGAGACCGTTGAGCAGCGGGAAGGGGCCAAACCGGTCTGAAGAGAAGTGGGGCCCAGAGAAATCCGTTTAAAGGGAGTGAGACGGGGAGGAGAGGGGAAAGCAGGAGAGAAAGGAGGGAGAGAAGCGGGTAGAAAACAGGTAACCGCAAGAGGTGTGGTTTAGAGATAAGGAGAGTAGTGGAGCCACGGGATGGGTAGAAGGCAGGAAACCGCAAGGGGTGCAGTTTAGAGAAGAGAAGAGCAAGGCCGGCGGTTAGAAGAATTCTAACCGTGAGGACCTGTTTGGCTCTGATACCATGTAAAAGAGACTGAAATTAAGAGAAAAATAAATCAATTTTATTAATTTCTCCAGCTTGTACAACTTGGTTACATGTATACATACACTTATATAGGAAGACAAAAGAGGAGAGAACTCCAATCCTATGATGTGAGACTAAAGAGAGACTTACATGGGCCCCAAAAGTGAGCTTTTATATTGGGCTTTTATCATTTTTCCTTAAAAGAAACAATATCGCTTTACTGAAAAGTATGTCATGTTATGAACAACATGATCAGTGCATGGTCTTCATACTCTGACACAAGATGCCTAAAAGGTGAAACTTAATGTCAGACAACAAGGGTCTGTATATTGATTGCAAAAAGAGGTAAACAGTGTAGGGGAGCAGGAAAATCACCTTTTGAGTGTTCAAGTTGGTGTGAAGTGCCAACTTACTTCACAGAATCCTTGTAAAATAATTGAAAGTGCCTTACCAGTTTAGCTTTAGAAAGATAAGAGAGGAAAATATAGAAGCTGTACAAGCAGGTGGCATGATATAAAATGGCACTTTATCATAAAAATGCTCCAACAAAAAGCATACTTGATAATGACTCCTTGTAAGCAAAAAAAAATGTGTGAATCCTTATTATCCATTAAAGCGAAAATATTAGATATAATAAGGTAAATTTTGTTTGAGACAAATCAAGTCAAATTTGCTACAAGATTGCGGAGGTCAGAACCTGAGAAATGGCAGCACAGAGTTGATGTTGGATCAAAACCTGCTGCATTAGAAACTCCTATTGTTGATGTTGTTGCTACTACTGCTTAAGTCTCTGATTCATCTTCTATCTTAAGAATTGCAAGAAAATCATTGGAGTCAACTCCAAAGACAGTCGATCAGATGAGGATCCACTCAAGTCGTACTCGACAGCCAGAGGAGTAACAGAGCGTGCCAGATAAATCCTAGAAGCACAGATCGAGGGATTCGGGATGGAGGGGAGTGGAGTCGTGGAGAAATGTTGAGACGCGGCATTAAAAATGGGAAAATCTTGTGTGATCTCAATGATTTGGTGGAGGTGAACAGATTTTCATTACCTTAAACGAGGGAGAAATTTTTAGAATCGGGCTCCGTTCTTAAATAAATGTCCGGGTTTAATCATGTTGCGACACGTGGCGCAAAACCATGAAATGACGGATATTACTTTTTGGCGCAAATTCAAACGAGAAGTCATTCATTTGAAACATGCGTTGTTTTTTTGCGGCCGTGCAGTGGTTGTCCCCGGCGATCGATCACCCTAAACTCGTTGGTGTCGACTGCAATTACTGGAAAGACCGGCGACATGAATCCATTCGTGAGTTCCATGGTTTTCAGCTTCACATTTTTTTACCGTTAGGGTTTTATTTTATTAGCAATGATTTTGTTTTAAGGTTAAGATTTTTTATTTACTTGTCTTAGTAATCGTATCTTGATGATTTCAAGATAAACAGTTAAGCTCACATAAACTATATAAAATTGTCATTAAACTGATGATGTTTTTTGGATCTGAATGTTGAGCGGTACAAGAATAAGTGATATCTAAATTGAATATGATAAAAAGGGGAATGTCGGGGATTTGAGGTAAACTTAGATGATTTGAACAAGTGCAACGAAAGTTTTAAAATGCATTAGTTAGGTTAGTAGATAAAGTTAATGTAAAGGATTAAGTCGAAAAAGGGCATGCCCAATGCAAAATTGTAAGATGGTTTGCCCTCGTAAAATCGGCCTAAATAGTTTTATCTAGAAGTTGGTGATCCCACTATTAGAAATATTAAATGCACGTGCAGCTTCTTTTGAAACAATATTGCTTTACTAAAAAGCATGCCATGTTAAGAGCAACATGATCAGTGCAAGGTCTTCATTTGCAGCCGCAAGATGCCTAAAAGGTGAAACTTAATTCCAGACAACTGGGGTCTTTATATTGATTGCAAAAGAGGCAAACGGTGTAGGGGGGATGCAGGAAAATCAACTTTTGAATGTTCAAGTTGGTGTGAAATGCCAACTTACAACACAAAATCCTTGTAAAATAATTGGAAGTGCGTTAGCAGTTTAGCTTTAGCAAGATAAGAGGGGACAATATAGAAGCTGCCCTAGCAGGTGGCAAGATATAACAATTGCACTAAATCATAAAAATGCTCCAACAAAAAGTAGCAAACTGGATAATGATTCCTTGCAAGTAAAAAAATAACAATACGTGTGAATCATTCTTATCCATTAATGCAAAAAAATTTAAATTTAATAAGGTAAATTTGGTTTGAGACGAATCCAGTCAGATTTGCTACAGGATTGCGAAGATTAGAACCTGAGAAATGGCA
Source organism: Platanthera guangdongensis (assembly GCA_039583875.1). Taxonomy (NCBI): domain Eukaryota; kingdom Viridiplantae; phylum Streptophyta; class Magnoliopsida; order Asparagales; family Orchidaceae; genus Platanthera; species Platanthera guangdongensis. The sequence goes on along the minus strand of CM077160.1, from coordinate 174,257,608 downwards.
GCAAGAATGCCAGAATGGTAGAGCTGCTGCTGGATCAAAGCCTGCTGCATTAGAGACTCCTGCTGCTGCTGCTGCTGCTGCTGTTGCTGTTGCTGTTGCAGCAGCAGCAGCTGCTGCTGCTGCTGCTGCTGCTTAAGTCTCTGATACATTTTCTCTTCTCTTAAGAAAGGAAAGAAAATCACCGGAGCCAACTCCAAAGAGATTCGATCGGATGAGGATCCACCCTGGTCTTACTCGACAGCCAGAGGGGTAACAGAGCCTGCAGAGAAAACCCTAGGAGCACGGATCGGAGGATTCGGGGTGGAGGGGAGAGGAGTAGCGGGGAAATGCTGACGCACGGCAATAAAAATGGGGGAAAACGCGCGATATCTATGGTTTGGTGGAGGTGATCGGACTTTCGTTACCTTTAACGACGACGGGGTGAATCATTTCCGCTTCCGAAATAGTCGGGAAACGAAAGGGATAACGATAACGAGGGGGTAAAAACGACGAATGTTTGGGGGCGGCAAAAGGAAAATTAGCGGTGATAATGTGATGTTATAGTTATCTAAAAAGTTATTAGAAAAGCTGTAAAATACAACAACATACCTTTAGAAAAGCTGTAAAATATTTGAAGAAAGTCTACTCAAGTATATTTTAAGAAAATGTATTTTTAATAATAATTGTATAGCTTTTGCATAGTAAAAATGTATTTTATGTTAATAGTTTATGAGACTTCACGAGCAAGAGCTCGTCCGGGATGATGAACGGGGACATTGATGCGGCTCGATAGGAGGCAGTGGGCGTAGCGATGCACAACCCCCAATGAGAGTGTTGCTCTAAGCATTCCGATGAAGATCAAGGTGGAATCACCTATCTGTTGCCCCTAGGTGGTATAAATAGGCAAACTCTATGAGTAACTACGGGTATTGGATATCCATGTATCCGAACCGACCCGTTAAGCTCCCGAACCCGTTATTTATCCAAATATACAGTAACACCCAATTCGCGCCACACCTTCCTCGCTCCACCTCATTGCCCCCTCGTTTAATGTTGAACACCGCACCCCTTTCCCCCTTTCATGTCAAGATATGGATACTTGTTCCCCTCCTCAATTTATCATCATTGCCTAGCTTTGAGAATAGATCACTATGCTTTGATTCTGGATTTGTGGATCTGATTTAGCTAGTTTGACTTTAATGGAGTCTGAGTTCTGGCATGGGGTTAAACACCAATTGAGGAAGAAGACTGTGGGAAGCAATCACATGAAAAAGAAGCCAAGATGTACAAGTTGGAGGCTGAGGACGAAGAATTCGCAAAGTTGATGGAGCAGAGTTCACTGGGAATTAGTAAAAAAAGAACAAGAAGGAAGAGTTAAAACCACTCAAGAAAATTTAGATGCTTATTTTCTATTTGTACTTGCACTGTTTTATAGTCAAAGGTAAAGTTGTTTTGGGAGCTAAAAATTTGTGAGGGGAAAGTTGGATTTGTATTTTAGAAAAGTAATATAATTAATCCACTCAGTTCTTCCTCCAACTTTTGGGCAGTCTCCAATGTTTCTACCATGTCATAGTATTCAGAAATATCACACACAAATGTTGATGTTCCGCTCAAAATATTCTACAATATTTTTATCATAATTTGGAATAGGTATTTATAGTATCTCTAACGTAGAGTCGTGCCCTAAGTAGCCACGCCACTAATGAGTCACCTCTGAGTCGGTCCAATTACGTGGGGACATACACAACGAAATATTCAACAATAAATTCATAATATTTTATGAAGGTTTCACTATTGTGTTAACATAGAAATTTGTGATGTGAATAAAATTTATTGATGTGCACATAGAAAACATGAAACACACCTAATAGTGCTCTAAATTAAAATACATTGCTAAGAAAAATTTAAATTGAACGACTCAGATTCATTGTATGATTTTATTTTAGGATCATGATCATTTAGGCTTCTCTTTTTAATATAGTATAGATTAATTGTTTTAATTGGCCAGTGTCTTAGAGAAAATATGCAATAATGATAATATTTGACATATTAAATATTTTAACATTGGCAATGTATTTAATATTACATTTATTAAATTCCCATGACTCGCAGAAATTGAAAATGATTGGAATTTTTTTTTGCAGAAAATCATCAAAAATGAATTATTTATTCATTTCTATATATTAAATATGAAAAAAGTTAGGAATAAAATGAGAAACTCAATTTCACAGGAATTGGGACGTTCGAATTGACATTCAATTACCAATTCCGATTGTGGTTGTTCGGTATGCCAAAATAACGTGGGAATCGGAAATCAAATTGAATTCTGTCGGAATTGGGTATAAGCTGTATCCCGTGACTTTCATTTCCGACCTCGCTAGATCTTCTTTCGCGATTCCGATCTTGCTCGAAGCCATCCACTCCCCGCTAGGTCTTCTTTCGTGGATTCATCTCTTGTCGGCTTCGCAAGGTCTTCTTTTGTGGATTCATCTCTCGCCTTCATCTCCCGTCGGCACCATTCCAGTAAGTCGTGGATTCATCTCTCGTCGGCGCCGTTCCAGTAAGTCTTCTTCTTCTTCTGTGATCTGTAATGTTCTGCTTAGGCTTTAGCTTTAGTTGCTTTAGGCATGAACTTGTGATTCATTGTTGATTGTTATGGTTCATGAAGGTCATGTGTGTGTGTTCATGTGTGTGTGTGTGTGTGTGTGTGTGTGTGTGTGTGTGTGTGTGTGTGTGTGTGTGTGTGCACGTGTGTGCGTGTGTGTGCGCGTGTGTGCGCGTGTGTGCGCATGTGAGTATGTATGTGTTCATGTGTGTGTGTGTATGTGTTCATGTGTGTGTGTGTGTGTGTGAGTAGTATTGTATGTCTGTATGTGTTCATGTGTGTGTATGTATGTGTTCATGTGTGTGTGTGTGAGTAGTATTGTATGTCTGTATGTGTTCATGTGTGTGTATGTATGTGTTCATGTGAGTGTATGTGTGAGTAGTATTGTATGTATGTGTGTGTATCTATGTTTTAATTTTATTTGTTCGTTTATATGTAGATGGATGAATTATAAAGACGTCGTAGACATAGGAGAGCAGTAGTGGCAGCAGCTCTTGTTGCGTCCTATGTTGTTTCAATGAACCCAGGATTGCAAGGGATCTTGTGGAGCCTGATGCCAAAACTATTTTAAGAAGGACATTGTTTGCCCGATTATATAGTATGATAGATATCAATTGTTTTAATCAGCTTCGAATGAATAAAAGCTCCTTTAAAACTCTATGCACCATATTACTTGGGAGAGCATTACTAAGAGACACAAAAAATGTTTTAGTGAGAGAGTTTGTTAGTACTTTTTTATATATTTTAGCTCATAATAAAAAAAATCGAGCGGTTGGTGGAACGTTATTACGTTCAATTGATACAGTCAACAGGCATTTCAGCGTTGTGTTAGGGGCAATTCTAAAGTTAATTAGCCCCTGATTTTATCAAGCTCCCAGATGTATCAAGAACACAAAGATGACGTAATTTTTCCGTGAGAATTTTATCTCTTTCATACATGAATGTATATGTTATCTGCTTAGACAATATTAATACATAATTGCTTCCTCTATAGGATTGCATTGGCGTCATAGATAGTACTCATATTGAAGTAACAGTTCCAATCAAAGATCAAGGTCGATATCAGAATAGGAAGCCAGTAATTACAACAAATGTCATAGGTGCATGTGACTCAAACATAAAATTTGTTTATGTATTACCTGGGTGGGAGGGTTCATCGTCGGACTCCAGAGTGTTGCGTAATGCTCTCGAAAAAGCGGATTGTTTTGAGGTCCCGGTAGGAAAATACTACCTTGTGGACGCAGGATACGCTAACGGTCCAGGTTATCTTGCTTCATATCGGTCAACAAGATATCACCTAAAGGAGTGAGTTACATAGGGCAACAATCCGACGAACTATAAAGAGTTGTTTAATCTTAGACACGCAAAGGAGAGAAATGTTATTGAGAGAACATTTGGTCTCCTCAAAAAAGGATGAGCAATTTTAAGAGGGTCATCATTCTATGATATCAAAGTGCAAGTATAATTATTATGAGGATCTTCATTCTATTATAATTTATTTGGTTATAAAGCGTAAATTTTTTTTAATTTGACACAGACTCAAATTATAAATGCATGTTGTATACTCCATAATTTTCTGATAGAGAGAAGATCAGAGAACAATGTATGATTGCTTGCTGAAGTAGATGCAAACATTTTAGAAAAATATGCAAGTCGGGTTAGTTTTTTTTAAGTCGCTCGAAGCATCCGGAAGGGGATCAAAGTGGAATCCTCTATCCGTTGCCCCTAGGTAGGTATATAAAACAAACCCTAGGAGTATTTATGGGTATTGGATATCCGTGTATCCGACACGACCCGTTAAGCCTCCAAACACGTTAATTGTCCAAATATACATTAACAGTTTTGAGTATGCAGATGTAATGGGTGTTGTTCAAGCAACTCCAGAGTGCACCAATTTTAGAGATATTATGGCTGTAAATATGTTCAATGAGTATCGTGCTCGACGTGGATTATAAGATGTTCTCTTGTTTTGCTACTTTAGATTATAATTTTGTTGTTTTTTTAAATCATACGTTTCTACTTAAGATATAATGTTGTTGTTTTTTAAATCATATAGTGTTACTTAAGCTATAATGTTGTTGTTTTTTAAATCATAAGATGCTACTGTCAATATAATTTGTTTTCTAAATCTGTTCAACGAGTACGATCTTTTATGTTTGATTGAATTGCAAAAAATAAATGGATAAAGGCAAAGAAAAAACTGTTAAGGCCAGTGAACGGTCTTATGTTCCCTGAACAACACAAATTGACTCTAAACTTGTATGCACACCTGATAGTAAAGCATTATCGTAGTAAGGTGATCGTGAATTGGGGTGACTTAGCTATGATATGTGAGATTGATATAGCTACATGAGCTAATGTTGTAACTGCATCTGAGGCAATGAATGAGATCCACATTGACATTTCAGTGGACAATAATGTGGTTGAGGAAATCGAGCTAGAGACCAAGAAGAAGAAGAAAACATCAGCGGCGGACATAATTGCAGATGTTGTTTCAGTAATAGCGGGGAACATGGAACACGAGAGCAGTGATACTTCTCAACCGACACCACCGATCTCAAGGGCAGACAGGATATATGCGGCCATTGCAGCTAACACAGATCCACTACTAGAAAAATGACCTTTAGCCACGGTTTTTTTTGTCACGACAGAAAATCGTGGCTAATAATGAAGTATTAGCCACGGTACCTAAACGGTGGCAAATAAGTTAGTATTAGACACGAATGATTGAACCGTGGCAAAAAAATACTTTTTGCCACAGTTTGCCTATTTCGTGGCTAATAAGCCAGTATTAGCCACGGAAGCCTGAACCGTGGCAAAAAGTCGTGGCATTTTTAGTCTCACACCGCCAATTTCAACATAAATTTCGGGTTTATATATCTCATTCCGCAATGAATGTTTGAATTAGCTGTGCTCGCGGGCGGGCTCGCGGGCGGCGGCGGCGGGCGGCGGGCGGCGGCGGGCGGCGGCGGGCGGAATCTTTTTCGTTTGTTACAGCCCCTTTAGCCACGGAAATTCAACCGTGGAAAATAAGGAGTTTTAGTCACGGCAATGAGACCGTGGCTAATAATTGCTGAAAAGAGACCCTTTAGCCACGATTCTAAACCGTGACTAAAAGTCGTGGCTAACTCTTTTTGTCACGGATTCAGCGTGGCTAATACTATTAGCCACGCTCGCATTGCCCACACCCATTTGTCGTGGGTAAGCCGTGACTAAAACGTTTTAGCCACGATTTTGGACTTTTAGCCACGGCAATCTGCCGTGGCTAAAAGCCTGTTTTCTAGTAGTGATCTGACTGAGGACGAGGTCATACAAGTTATCGATATGCTGAGTGTCGACGACATCAAGAGTGACGTGTTCATGACTTTGTTGTTGTCAATCAGGAGGACTTGACTACGCTTACATTTACAGGGTTGATTTTATGCGGTCCAATTTTTTTGCAATTTTAAGTTATGTCATAAACTATGTTTTTAATTTTGTGAATTTTGATGATGCGAGACATTATTTTTTGATGTTAGTTTCTATTTAAATAATATATATATATATATATATATATATATATATATATATATATATATATATATATATATATATATATATATATATATATATATATATATCGTCAATTTTAATGTTATAAAATTAAAATTTTAATTTCAATCGTTGAAATCTGACATACAACCGAACATCAGAATTATCAATTCCAATTTTGATGACATAATTCATGCAGTTAGCCGAACAGCATAATTGGAATTGACTTGAATTACTATTTCTGCAGGAATTAGAATTGATGTCAATTCTCATTCCTGCATCTCAATTCTAATGTTTCACGAAAGACAAATTTCCCCTCTCAGATTTCTTGTGGGAATTGAGTTGAGACTAAAATTGAAGCCAATTTAGAATTTGTTACTCTGTCGCAGAAAAAAATTCATTCACAAGTATTAAAATTGACATGCCGAATTCAATCACATCTTCTCTTTATCTTAAACAATTTATATATCTCTGTTTACAAACCCAACGGCGGGGATGAGAATTTGGCTCGCAAGATTTTGGACTCCAGATCAATGTGTGTAAGTTAACAACTATAACTTTCAACAGCGAAAATCTTTTACGCTCAGGGCTTCAATTCTCAATAATTCCTCAAACAAAAACTTGCAATGAAATAATTTATGACAAATTTTAAATAATTAAGGAGATTTAAACAAAGTTCGGAATTGTTTAGGAGAATCGAATAAAAATAGGTGATAGTTATCTGCACTGAGGTTTTGACTATCCTTAAATTTTTTGTTATCCGCAAAGAGTTTTTAATTAAAATTATATCAGCAAAACATTTGTTTGATATCTTCAAATTGAAACTTATAAAAAGTATATCCGCATGACGTCAGAACCGTCCGCGCGCGTCGAAGGTGGCGGCCAAGCCAGCCGCCGTCGCGCGGCCAAGCCGGCCGCTGTAGCGCGGCCGAAGGGGCGGCCGGTCCGCGCGCGTCGAAGTGGGCGGCCAAGCCGGCCGCCGGCGCGCGGCCGGGCCAGCCGCCCTTCCTGGGCCGCCAGATGAGTAGGCGGCTGAGCCGACCACCTACTCCTCGGCCACCGGCTCGCGGCCGTGAAGGCGGCCGAGCCGGCCGCCCCTCTTCGGCCGCCGGCGCGCGGCCGAAGGGGCGGCCAGGCCGGCCGCCCCTCCTCGCCCGCCGGCGCGCGGCCGAGGAAGCGACCGAGCCGGCCGCCCCTCCTCGGTCGTCGGCGCAAGGATGAGGAGGGGCGGTCGGCCGTCCCCTCTCCGCCGCCGCCTTAGTTGTCGCGCTCTCTCCCGGCCATCGACGGCGGTCTCCCTCCTCGCCGGCGAGTTCGCCGGCCGCCCATGGGAGTTTGTCCCCACCGTCCGATCTTATCAGATCATTCTCCGTCATCCGATTCGTGTGTAACCACCCACTAATCGGTAGGTTAGTGAGAGAATTTTATTATTAATTTAATTAATGTACAAATATCGAAATTAATTATCCTAATATGCGACCCTAAACTATGGAAAAAATATTTATAATTGTGGTTATGGTGTGCGGATAGCCGCGTAATCACCATAACTACCTCCTGGAGGCTATAAAAGGAGCCTCAAGTCTTCTCATTTCTCACTTTTTTCCTCCGAGCTTTCTTCGTTCTCAGGCCGAAGCTCTGCCAGATTTCTCCTACGAGCACCACTCTCGAGCCACATTCAAGTCATCTCTGAGCCGCGTTCGAGCCACCTTTAAGCCACCTGACGTAGCCCGATCTCTCCGCCTCTGGGAGGCCTTCACGACCGCAAATTCAAGTGCTCTGCTCACGCGTTCAGTGCCAGTGTGACGCCCCCAAGGAGCCCACCCACCGCAAAGAGCATTTTGTAACAAACGCCGAGCGCGACGACCTGTCGTCCGCCGAGCGATAAGTGTTCTATCGTCTCTAAATTGCAACGAGGGGCGGTCTGTCGCAAATTCAAGTGCTCTGCTCACGCGTTCAGTGCCAGTGGACTGTCAATGTTGTTCTTAAGCGAAATGCGTGCTCAGGAGCAATCCTGAGAGCGGGGCGCGCGAAGGCGCGCTCGGTTGCAGAGCGCACGAAGATGCGCTAGGGAGCGGAGCACGCGAAGGATCGCTTGGGAGTAGAGCCGAGCGAGCGGACTATAGTTGCGCATAAAGCAACAAAGCCAACACCGCAAAAATAATGTGAGTACCTGAAGAGACCTCGCGAACACATGTTATTCTCCACAAAGATATTAATAACATACATATAAAAATATAATGTGCTAGTATCTGAAGAAAATTTACGAACACATGTTAATCTCTAAAAAAAAGTAAAGAAGCATATACCGCGAGTAATTGAAGAGACCGCGCAAACACCTATTTATCTCTCAATGAGGATTTTAGGTTACTATAGGTGTTTAATACAAAACTATGCTAGAATTGCGGCACCACTTACAGATTTATTACTTAATGAAAAATTTAAGTGGACGGAGCAAGCATCTGCACCCTTTCACTCAAGAAGCTGTTCCCGACTGCACCCGTTCGAGCTCTTCCAGACTTTTTTAAAACCTTTGTGATTGAAACTGATGTATCTGGGTATGATATAGGTGCGGTGCTCAGTCAAAACAATCACCCAATTTTTTTAGCCAAAAATTATCTCCCTTTCCCTCAAGAAGCTGTTCACGACTACACCCATTCTAGCCCTTCCAGACTTTTCTAAAACCTTCGTGATTGAAACTGATGTATCTGTGTATGGTATAAGTGTGGTGCTCAGTCAAAACAATCACCTAATGTTTTTGGCCAGAAATTAACTAGTCGTGAACAAACTAAGGCTCTGTTTGGGGGACTTATTGAAAGATAATCCTATGGGTAGATAATTACCTAGGGGAGGGGGGGGGTAATTGAGGCTTACAACTCAGTGATCCACTCAAATCACCTACCTCAGGTCCCTCAAGAACCCTACCCTAGTCTTCATAAAATAGGCTTACAACTCAGAGATTAGATCTCCTACCCACTCAGATCACAAGGAGATCCCAAAATTAAGAGGTAAAAAGAAAATTAATCTTCAGAAAACAGAAATTTTGTAATCTGACTTATTTGAATAAATTCAGATTCTTCAATTCAGCTGCACTTGTTTGAATCTTGAAAAGCAGGCTGGCTGAAATGATACTTATATGGATCTGCAATCTTCTTGATGATCAGCTTGATTTCCTTGAAAAAATTGTATATTTGATCCACTTGAATCTTCCGATCACTTGATGAAAGGATCTGAAGATCTTTCTTGAACACTTTTGTCTTCTTCCTCCATCTCGGGATTGTCGCCCTCCCCTGACTGGGAAGAAATTAGAATGAGAATTCCTGATTGCTTTGTTGCTTAATTCCGTGTAAACAACTCCTATATTTATAGCCTTCGTGGATGGCTTGATTCTGACTGATGACATCAGCATCTGACATCATACTTCAACTTCTTTCTGTTAAAATATCACTTTATTGTAGCTGATGTGACAGTTCTGACATGTCTTGACACTTCTATGTTGACTCTGCACATCTTCGGAAACATAAGTGTTGAGATGTACAAAGTGTCTCGACACTTGTGTGTCGAGACATCTTAGTAGTCTCGACACAATTTTATTTTAAAAGTTTTCATCTTAACTTGAAAGTGTCGAGACAGTTGACTTATTTCGACACAACTGTCATCTATGTGGACACTTTTAATTCTGCACTGTGTCGAGGCAGTTGGATTGTCTCGACGCAACTTTTTGCCGGGTGTCGACACTTCTATGCTGCTTTATTTCTTCACTATGTCGAGACATTTGAATTGTCTCGACACTCCTTTCTGCGAGTGTTGACACTTTTATATTCTCTGTGTCAAGACAGTTGAATTGTCTCGACACTGCTGTCTGTCGGTATCGGCACTTTAATCCTTCATTGTGTCAAGACAGTTGATTTGTCTCGACACTATTTTACTTAGTATAATTTTCAATCTTCTTTGTGTCGAGACAGTTGTATTGTCTTGACACTACTGTCTTGAATCTTCTATGTGTCGAGTTAGTTGACTTGTCTCGACACTGTTGACTTAGTATCGAGTGAGCTGTCTTGTCTCGACACTGCTGACTTAGTGTCGAGTTAGCTGACTTGTCTCGACACTACTCTTGCAAAGGTGTCGAAACAGTTGAAGTGTGTCGACACAGTTGAAGTATGGCGACACTTGTACTTAGCCAATATTTCTGCACTGCAAGTTGCTAGATGCAGACTGTGCTGAATTCACTCAACACTGTGCTGACTTCACTCGATGCTTTTGTACTTATACAATTTTCTTCACTTTTAGTCAGCTTCTTTGAGTCCACCTGTCAATGTGAGTTGAACCACCTGTCAAATCAATATGACATATGCCACCTGCAAACATGAACTGAAATATACATCAAATATATATTTTGTGTATATCATTGAGTTGAAAGAGTTTCTTCAAATCAAGTTCATTGTGTCCAATGTACCCAACACTTATTTTCACCGGTCAAGCGATTGCGACCGCATGAACCGGACCTTAATTAAAGCCGGGTTCATGCGGTAGCAACCACTTGACCGGTGAAAATAAGTCTCCCCAAACGGAGCCTAAATCTACATATTTTTGAGAATTATTGGCAATCACTGTCGTGGTGTCAAAATGACGTCATTATTTGTTGGGAACTTCATTCATGATTTATACCGATCACTATACCTTACATCATTTCACCACAGAAGTTCTGACTTCAGCAAAACAACAATGTTGCTTAACAAAATTACCATGATGTGATTTTACTATCGAATTTAAACTGGTGTGTAATAATAAAACATCAGATGCTTTATTGCAAATGGAAGGAACAATAACAAAATTACTACACTCTTTTAGGCTGCGTTTGGAGCGGCTTATCGCAATTTATTTGCTCCGGTGAGGTTGGACAAAAAAGTCTTTGTCTTAGAATGTATGTTTGATCTCACAAATGTTACAAAAATGAAACTAGTTTGAGGCATAAGATTTTGGTATGACAATGATATTTTTGTCCAACCTCACAAAAGCAAATAAATCTCGATAAGTCGCACCCATGGGCTGACCTAGCACCAGACACAGTCGGGCACGTGCCCGGGCATCAATATCGCGCGAAAATTGAAAGCTCGGGGTTCGCGCGGCGGTGATAACGATTGAGAAAGGTCTGGCCTTGTTGACGCTGGCGGATGCGGCTTGAAGTGTTGCTTGGGGTTACGACATGGAGAGGTGGGCGTCGGCGTGCCCTTGGGTGGCTTCCCTACTGCCTTGCTCGACAAGCGTCGGGCCTTATTCACTAGTTTTCTTGATTGTTTTGAGGAACTGACGCCCTTCGGGTTGCACCAAGAATGAGAAGGAAGAAGGATAAAGCATTAAAGTTGCAGAAAATCTCTGAATGAGTGCATAGAATATCAAGGTGAGTGCTCCATTAGATCTTTTTCTCGGTCTGGCTCCCCCGCCTCTCCTAAGTAGACTGCTTCTCCTTCCCCCAAGCAGCTCACTAGCCAAAGATTCATGCATATAGAATTCTGCATAAAAGCACACTCCAGGTATTTGTGAAAATGCTTCAATGAAGACTTCAAAAACAGTAACTGAACTCGGGCTACTTTCCAAAGAGATATGTTCATAAATGTTTTTGAGCATTTGACTAAATATATAAATCAAGTGTTTTAAACAGATGGTGCTAATTAATTAATATTAAATTACTCTTTCAGTTTAACTAAAATTAGAGAGTGAGAAAATGACTACGACAATGAGTGCAACTATTTCAGTTTTTATCCATCTGGGCTGGAGCATTCCAATTTAGAGAAGGCATTTGAAGATTATTAGACAGATCGATGTATTATTCAATGTTTGTCAAAATGCAAATTCATATTGTTGTAGAATTTAGATGAATAAGACAACCACTTGGGTGATACATAATTAAAAGGCAATAGGAGCTTGTTGATTTATCACATTTAAATTTTATTTCACATGTTTAGCAATTGGAATTTGTTTACATGTATATCGATTAAGAACTTTGCATGTACGCTTCTCTCTTGCATTAATGAAATTTATAATACTAAAAACATTATGCAATATTTTCAAGAAATAATTTTAATTCATTTTGATTGTGCCCGGACAGAGTAAAAATTTTAGTTCTGCCACTGGACTCGCACCAAACACACCTTAATCTTTTCGTACCTAACTGCCAAAAAAATTATTCCTTTCTTACAAAGTAATTTTGGAGTTAGACCATAGTGGTCATTCAAGAACAATAAACTATTTTATAAAAATAGACACTATATGTCAAATTCAATTTTATGAACTCAAGTAATTTTAGAAGCTCGTGATTCAAAATTAGTGGGCATTTCGGGTGTAAACCAACCTACTTAAGGTTAGTATATTCTTTTTTTTGGCCAAAATTATTAAACAACGTTAAAACGCATATTAAAACTTCTAATTTATGACAAAAGTGTAAACTCTCTAATCATCTTCCCTATGGTTTGTTAGAACCCCTACGGATCCCAACCCAGATTTGGGTGGATATATCAATGAATTTTATCACTCATTTGCCATGCTCACAATCGATCACAGAATTTTGGTTATAGTTGATTGATTCACAAAGGCAACTCATTTTGCACCTTTAGATGCAGGTTTCAATGAACCAACTGTGACCCGTGTATTTTGGGAAACCTGCATAAAATTACATGATTTTTCGAAGACAAATGTCTCGAACCGTGATTCGATATTTTTAGGTGCATTTTGGCAAGAACTTTTAAACAGCATGAGACTAAGCTAAAATCCAGTTCCGCTTATCATCCGCAAACAGACAGTCAAATAGAATGTGTAAATAAGTGTTTAAACTAGTATTTATGGATTTTTACGCACAATCATCCCAAAAATTGGTCCAAACATCTCAGCTGGGCGGAGTACCATTACAACACCAGCTTCCAGTCAGCGACAAGAATGACTCCTTTCAAGTAACTACAATGGATGAAAATGGCAGGATTGACTCCAGGTTTTAACTATCCTAGCATATTAGAAGCAATAATCACAAAAGTACATTAGAGGGACTCCCTCATACAACAATCAACGAAAAGCTTAAATCGAGCACAACAATGGATGAAAACATTGGCTGCCTCCAGACGATTGCAGATTACCTTCAATATCTATTTTAAACGATGTTCTCCTCAAACTGCAACCACAACGACAACTATCCCTACATCGCAAACAAACTAATAAGTTTGCGATATTACTGACAGTTTGAAATTCTGAAAAGAATTTGTCAAACAACTTACAAGCTTATACTTCCAGCTCATTCATGGATCCATCATATTTTTCATGTGTCCCTACAACTATACCATTCTACTTCTACAGAGATCCCCCAACATTCAAGATACTCGATGAAGGCATAAGTCTTCGTTTACTCGATGAACGCATAAGTCATCGTTTACTCGATGAACGCACAAGTTATCCCCCAACAGTCAAGATACTTCATGTATTGAGGCCCCCCAACAGTCAAGATACGACTACTACGAGATCAAAGCAACCGATAAACATTAAGTCATCATTTTCTCTTTTATCATTTTGTATTATTCGAATGCTTCTTTAATCATTTACATGTTAATATACATGTGAGGAGGAAACCGTGATTGTGATCATGGTCGTGGACTGCTAATATGTTGAATGTTGCTGTTTTAACAATTATGTTGTTGTTTTAGATGATCTGTGTAAATGCTAGCTACTGTATTAGGTTTTGGAACAATTATTTTGTCTCTATATTATGTTTTAGATGATAATAGTATAAATTATGTTTTAGACTGCTACTGTAAAGACTACTTGAGTAAACGACAATGTTATTAGTTATGTGTACTAATATGGATGCTAATTTCTTGTAATATGAGTGCTAATTTTTTGTAATATGGGTGCTAATTTCATGTAATATGTGTTGCTGATGTAATATTGTTTTGTTCGCAATGATGTAATATGATGCTAATTTCCTACAATATGTGCTGCTATAATATCGTGGACAGTTGCTGCAATGTTAATATTCAATTTTGAAGGCATATAAAAAATCGGGCTGCAAAATGATATTGTAAAAATTTGGGGTGCAAAACGCCAATGTAAGGAATTCAGAGTGCAAAATGTCAATGTAAGATAAAGGGGTGCAAAATGCCAATTTAAAGAATTCGGCTGCAAAATGCCAATATATGTCATTTCAACAAAATTTGGACAGAAATGCCTCCCTTGAAATTTTGCCTAGAGTGCAAAGTGACAAAGTTATGGCAAATGGAGGGTGGGGGTGGGGGACAAAGTGCTTTATTTAAGAATTCAGGGTCCAAAGTGCCAAAATGATGCAATGGGGGTGCAAATTCCCAAAAGGCCATGGGAAAATAGTTGGAGCAGGAGAAGAGAAGGCCATGGCAGAGATGAGCATCAGTACGGGTAGCGTTCTCTCCTCCCTCCTCTGAGAGCGGGTGAGATTCAAGCCGTACAGTCTTAAATCCAACGTTTGTGATTTACAATAATAAAAAAATTAAAAAAAACACAAACAGAACCCGTTCTTTAAAGCCCATCAGACGGCTCCTGCGCTACTCGCGCTCCTTCCTCTGGGAACGGGTAGCGCAGGTTTTTTTTGGTGAATGTTATGGACAAACCAATTTTGGATATGTGCAAACCAAAAATTTATATGTGCAAACCAACTTGTTACGTGCAAACCAATATAAATTTTTTATTCTTTTTTTTTTACAAAATATGAACAAATAGTTTAGCAATAATATTATAAAATTTAACTTATTACAAAAGTTTCAAATTCATCGTAGAAATCTTCTTTTAATGATGAGTGCAACTTTTTGACGTTCTTTTTCTTCGTTGAATAAATACGAAAACAAATAATGAAAATGAGAAATACGAAAAGAAATGTTTAAATATACGGCTTGCTTCAAATCAAAGGAGTTGAAGATGAGTGAGAAAGTCCGACGCAAATAAATATGGAGCTCACGCAGTGGTCAGAAACAAGGATGTGTGGTAGGTATCATCGCGTATGCCTTGCGGCTTGCGGTAGTCGTTGACGGCGATGTCGACGACAATGGCGGCGAAGAGAGAGGCATCGACGACGGCGAAGAGAGGCGTCGGTGGCGGTGTCGTCGCGTATGGGTCGCTCCTGTTGATATGATGAGGAAATGGTTTGCCCCTATCAATTTTACCGTAATATTTAAAATAATTGTTTAAAAATTAATTTGCAACTATTCAAAATGAGTTTACTCGTAACAATTACTTTTTTTTCTCTAGTTTTTGGGGCTTTATTCTGAGATCTCATACCGACTGATCTTACCTCGCCCGAAGCCCTAGCCGCCGATCCATTATCTATCTTCCATCTTCCACCGCCCTCAAAGACGCGGCGGAGCTTTCCTCACAAATTCCCCCACTTCCTTCTCCCGCCGTGATAGCCGACATCGTCGATCATCGTTGTCGCCATCGTAGACATCGATAGCAAACATAACTGCTCCAAATCCCAGAGTAACATCTTCGTTTTCTCCTTTCCCGATCCCTACTACTCACCGCATACCCCACTTCGTTCACGACGCCGCAGTTCACCCCGCTTCAGAACTACGCCGTTTTGGCTCACTACGCAGCGCCGCCACCTCCCACGTATCCGACTTCCATTGTCTTCAACCTCTACTCCCGACCTCTTGACTCCGGCTGCCCTCTTTGATGTTTTTTTCTCGCAAGATCAGGTGAACACAATGTATTTGTTTGAATGCCCGAACCAAAGTTTCTTCATTTACCGCATCTATTTTTTAATCGGGTACATCATTTTCATAATCATTTGTTTTCTCATTTCATTTTCTAGTGTCAATTTATACCCTTTTGAAACAATTCAGTTGATAAATTTTTTGAACCATTTGGTATTTATTTCTCGATTTCGTTTTCTCCTTTCCAGTGGCTAAATGAAACATTTCCAAATAGCTGAATTCAAATAAAGGCATAAACCGTACAAAACATCACATAAAATGAAACATTTTCAAATAGCTGAATCCAAACATGAACAATATACATCATGACAATTTCGACATTTCCAAAATACAGCCATAATATAAGTTCAAATAGTTAACAGTCCCCCAAAAATTTGCATAATTAATAATGTCTAACCATACATATAGGGAGAACTGAACTTTATAATTAAGCTATTGATGGACAAAATGAAGACAGTTGGAGCCTTGTTTGAGATCAGGCCAGATGTAGATGATGGCTTTGAGCTTTAAAATGTTGAAGACAATTTGAAAACAATGAAATTGCAAGGTACATTTGATATTTATAAGCATAAAGAGCTATCCACTATCGTAAATAAGCACCACATTGGCAGGAAGGCCATGTCTGAAGAGAAGAATCAAGAAACCTAACAATCCACGATTTGTTTAAAAATTTTCTGAACCAACAGATAAAACAATCTCATTCCATCTACTTTTTCATTCTCAACCAGAATAATGAAAAGCAAAAATGGAATAAGCAAAAATGGTTTCTGACCTGACACGGCTGGCAGTGAAATACTTACAGATTTGGATACACCCTAGAAATTATCAGTGCCGGAAGCCTCGCCGGAAGCCTTGCCAGAAGCTGGGAAGGAGATGCGTGAGGGGATGGGGGATGCGATGTTGGAAGCCTTGTTGGAAGCCTTGCCGGAAGTTGGGAAGGAGATGAATGATCGGGGAAAGAAAGGGGAGGTCTGACGCGATTCTGTGAGGGGATGGATGAAGCCTCGCCAGAAGCTGGGAATGAGATGCGTGATGGCGGAAAGGCGGATGGGAGAAGCCGGGAAGGAGGAGAGAAGGCCCGCCGGTCGTTTTGGGTAGGAAGGATGGAGCTATCGTGCTCCAGTCCAAAAGGGGCAAAAAGTAGGGTTTAAAACGACCCATTGAAAACGGGGATTGCCAAACAACATAGGATCGGTCCGGTTAGACCGTAAAGGAGCAAAAACGGGTGCTCAAGCACAGCCTAAGATTACAATTGTTATTTGGATTTTTGAACTTTGATGGAGGAATGATAGATACCACGATTATAAGAAGAATAAATATTGATTGTTTACATGAGACTGTTTTAAAAAAAAGTTTGAATGATTTTGATATAGTGGTGGATAAAAGATTAGCAAAGATTATTAATGAAAAGTTTGCAGTGATAAATGATTGTTATTAAGGATCTGTTTGGCATGACGGTGGAGGTCGTGAGCGCGGCGGTTGCGAAACGTTATCCTTTTGACGCGGCTTTTTTGCTCCGTGAGTCTGGACCATAATACCACCTGTACAACCCCGTATTCGCGAAGAGTGAGCCTCAAACAAGACATGCACGTTTTTAAGCTTTTTGGAGATTTTGCACTCTTGGTGACCAATTTTGGCTCGGCCTTGGAAATATACTAGTAGGGGGAGGAAAAATCTGCCTCCCCCCAGCGCCCTTTTTTGGGGACGGGTGCGGCACGTTGGTCGGCACCCGCCCCAGCTTGCTAAGTGCGAGGTGGGAGGGGCGAGACCGGCCGGGGGCCGGGGTCTCGCCCCTGCCCCTTCCTGCCTGGCGGCCTGGCGGGGCGAGACCGGCTGGGGGCCGGGATCTCGCCCCTGCCCCTTCCTGCCGGCGGCCTGGCGGGGCGAGACCGGCCGGGGGCCGGGATCTCGCCCCTGCCCCTTCCTGCCTGGCGGCCTGGCGGGACGAGACCGGCCGGGGGCCGGGGTCTCGCCCCTGCCCCTTCCTGCCTGGCGGCCTGGCGGCCTGGCGGGGCGAGACCGGCCGGGGGCCGGGGTGTCGCCCCTGCCCCTTCCTGCCTGGCGGCCTGGCGGTGCGAGACCGGCCGGGGGCCGGGGTCTCGCCCCTGCCCCTTCCTGCCTGGCGGCCGGCGGGGCGAGACCGGCCGGGGGCCGGGGTCTCGCCCCTGCCCCTTCCTGCCTGGCGGCCTGGCGGGGCGAGACCGGCCGGGGGCCGGGGTCTCGCCCCTGCCCCTTCCTGCCTGGCGGCCTGGCGGGGCGAGACCGGCCGGGGGCCGGGGTCTCGCCCCTGCCCCTTCCTGCCTGGCGGCCTGGCGGGGCGAGACCGGCCGGGGGCCGGGGTCTCGCCCCTGCCCCTTCCTGCCTGGCGGCCTGGCGGGGCGAGACCGGCCTGGCCGGGGTCTCGCCCCTGCTGCCCCTGGCGGCCTGGCGGGGCGAGACCGGCCGGGGGCCGGGGTCTCGGCCCTTTCCTGCCTGGCGGCCTGGCGGGGCGAGACCGGCCGGGCGACGGGGTCTCGCCCCTGCCCCTTCCTGCCTGGCGGCCTGGCGGGGCGAGACCGGCCGGGGGCCGGGGTCTCGCCCCTGCCCCTTCCTGCCTGGCGGCCTGGCGGGGCGAGACCGGCCGGGGGCCGGGGTCTCGCCCCTGCCCCTTCCTGCCTGGCGGCCTGGCGGGGCGAGACCGGCCGGGGGCCGGGGTCTCGCCCCTGCCCCTTCCTGCCTGGCGGCCTGGCGGGGCGAGACCGGCCGGGGGCCGGGGTCTCGCCCCTGCCCCTTCCTGCCTGGCGGCCTGGCGGGGCGAGACCGGCCGGGGGCCGGGGTCTCGCCCCTGCCCCTTCCTGCCTGGCGGCCTGGCGGGGCGAGACCGGCCGGGGGCCGGGGTCTCGCCCCTGCCCCTTCCTGCCTGGCGGCCTGGCGGGGCGAGACCGGCCGGGGGCCGGGGTCTCGCCCCTGCCCCTTCCTGCCTGGCGGCCTGGCGGGGCGAGACCGGCCGGGGGCCGGGGTCTCGCCCCTGCCCCTTCCTGCCTGGCGGCCTGGCGGGGCGAGACCGGCCGGGGGCCGGGGTCTCGCCCCTGCCCCTTCCTGCCTGGCGGCCTGGCGGGGCGAGACCGGCCGGGGGCCGGGGTCTCGCCCCTGCCCCTTCCTGCCTGGCGGCCTGGCGGGGCGAGACCGGCCGGGGGCCGGGGTCTCGCCCCTGCCCCTTCCTGCCTGGCGGCCTGGCGGGGCGAGACCGGCCGGGGGCCGGGGTCTCGCCCTTTGCCCCCTGCTTTTACCGTCTTGCCCTGGGGGGGGGGGGGTGGGAATTACCCCTTTACCCCCCGGCGTGGCTGTTTTCTATTGACCCAAAGTCTTTTGGCCCTAGGGGCATTTCAGTCATTTTGGTCCATGAGATTTGAAAAACTATAAATAGACCCTTAGGGGTGCCTTGGAGAGGATCACTTCATCACTTCTTCATTCTCTCTTCTTCCTTCAAGGCACCCTAGCTCAAGCATTGACTAGGGAGGGGGAGACCTCAAAGGTCTTCCGGGTGTGAGATGGGACCTCCGCGCTAGAGCCGAGGGTCTGTTTCTAGCTTCTTGATCTTTGGTCCGTGACGTTCCTCCGGGTGTAGTAGGTGTGAGGTCACCCCTTTCTAGGAATCCCGAACTCCACAGAGGTCATTTTTGGCTTCAACACTTTGGTGCGGTGAGCGTGGAGAGTGACCAGCACAGAAGATCTCGGGAGAGTGTCATGACTGGAGCTCAGGGAGGTAGTGATGATCTCGGCGAGCTCCCCAACTCAGGACCTTTTGTGGGGAGGCAAGAGTTCATGACCTCCATCCAAGGCATCATGGAGATGCTGCGAAGCATTGCTCCTCAGGGTGGCAGCTCCACCCCAACCCCCCAGGAGCTAGCTCCCCTCCCTCACGATGAGTCGACTCCCAGGGATCTAGCCGAGATGACTCCAGCGGGGGGAGAAGGAAGTGCACCAGGAAGAAGGCCAGGGAAGGAGAGGATGTGAGATGGGGTCGAGCGAGACCTCACCGACCGGGAGCTGTTCTCCAGCTCAGCCTCAGCTGCCGGCGCAGGTTGAAGGAGTTCTGCCCCAAGGAGGTGGTGATGATGTATGCGAGGACCGGGTGTCGATGTAGGACCCCGAGGTGGAATAGCTGTGATCCACGGGGGTGGGGGGGGGGGGGGGGGGGGGGGTGGGGGGGGGGGGTGGGGGGTGGGGTAGAAGCCACTCGAAAGGCAAGTCTCCACGTCATGTACCGTCGGAGCGTCGCCTCAACATCCCAGACACCGCCCCAGGAGGAGAAGATCACCTTCTCGGTGAAGGACCTGCCGGATCATGAGGATCCGTTTTGCGATGCGCTGGTCATCCAAACGGCCATCGAGGGCTGCACCGTCTCTCGAATCTTGGTTGACAACGGAAGCTCTGTCAACGTCGTTTTCAAGAAGGCGTTTGACGAGATGAAGGTAGCGCCAAGGAGGGTGTTAGACAGACCCCTGTTCAGATTTTCAGGAGAAAGGAAGGAGGTCGAAGGTGGAGTAGGACTCCAAGTGAAGTTAGGGGGGATCTCAAGAAACTGTTGATTTGTCATTGTTGACGCTCCAAGCAGCTACAACGCCATTTTTGGAAGGCCCCTCATCAGTGCTTTCCGGTGTGTGCCTTCGTCCTTCCACCAGTGTCTTAAGTTCAACTCAGAGGGGACTCAGGTCAGGATCAAGGGAGACCCCAGGATGGCGAGGCAGTGCTACGTCACGGCCGTCAACACCATCTCTTGGTTCGCCAAGGTAGAGGAGATGGAGAAGATCATGGAAAGCTTGAGCAGGATGGAAGTATCCAAGGGGAGGGAATTGGATAACGACCATCAGGCCCAGGCCCCCTGAAGAAGCCTCGTCTCGGCAGAGTCTTGTATCTTTTTTTTATGCTGTAATGAGTCTAGCCCACGACCAGCAGAGTCAGGGGGGGGGGGGGTCATGTAACCCGTCTTTTTTCCCCATTAGAGGATGTTGAAATTGAAAAAGCTTAGGTGACATGTCCAGCTACCAACCCCCGGGAGGATCTCCTCATACCAGGCTCACACCAGCTGGCAGGGTCGAGAGTGCCTCGGGGGGTGGCTCTTTTCTCCTTTGCTCCGATGATGATTCCGCTGTCAGGCTCTCACTAGCTGACAGGGCTGGTTGATCTCTCGTGGAAACCAAGTCCTTTGCTCCGATGATGATTCCGCTGTCAGGCTCTCACTAGCTGACAGGGCTGGTTGATCTCTCGTGGAAGCCAAGCTCTTTGCTCCGATGATGATTCCGCTGTCAGGCTCTCACTAGCTGACAGGGCTGGTTGATCTCTCGTGGAAGCCAAGTCCTTTGCTCCGATGATGATTCCGCTGTCAGACTCTCACTAGCTGACAGGGCTGGTTGATCTCTCGTGGAAGCCAAGTCCTTTGCTCCGATGATGATTCCGTTGTCAGACCCTCACTAGCTGACCGCGCTGG
This sequence comes from Platanthera guangdongensis, assembly GCA_039583875.1. Classification (NCBI taxonomy): domain Eukaryota; kingdom Viridiplantae; phylum Streptophyta; class Magnoliopsida; order Asparagales; family Orchidaceae; genus Platanthera; species Platanthera guangdongensis. Next base: position 174,236,304 of record CM077160.1, on the reverse strand, counting down.
TTGATCTCTCATGGAAGCCAGCCCTTTGCTCCGATGATGATTCCGCTGTCAGGATCTCACTAGCTGGCAGGGCTGGTTGATCTCTCGTGGAAGCCAAGTCCTTTGCTCCGATGATGATTCCGCTGTCAAGCTCTCACTAGCTGACAGAGCTGGTTGATCTCTCGTGGAAGCCAAGCCCTTTGCTCCGATGATGATTCCGCTGTCAGACTCTCACTAGCTGACAGGGCTGGTTGATCTCTCGTGTAAGCCAAGTCCTTTGCTCCGATGATGATTCTGCTGTCAGGCTCTCACTAGCTGACAAGGCTGGTTGATCTCTCGTGGAAGCCAAGTCCTTTGCTCCGATGATGATTCCGCTGTCAGGCTCTCACTAGCTGACAAGGCTGGTTGATCTCTCGTGGAATCCAAGCCCTTTGCTCCGATGATGATTCCGCTGTCAGGCTCTCACTAGCTGACAGGGCTGGTTGATCTCTCGTGGAAGCCAAGTCCTTTACCCGGAGGAGGTCTCGCCGCCCAGGCTCCCATAGCTGGCATGACAGGTTGACCCCTTCGGGGGGTGAAGTGTTTTCTACCCGGAGGAGGTCTCGCCACCCAGGCTCCCATAGCTGGCATGACAGGTTGACCCCTTCGGGGGGTGAAGTGTTTTCTACTCGGAGGAGGTCTCGCCACCCAGGCTCCCATAGCTGGCATGGCAGGTTGACCCCTCTGGGGGGTGAAGTGTTTTCTACCCGGAGGAGGTCTCGCCACCCAGGCTCCCATAGCTGGCATGGCAGGTTGACCCCTCCGGGGGGTGAAGTGTTTTCTACCCGGAGGAGGTCTCGCCACCCAGGCTTCTATAGCTGACATGACAGGTTGACCCCTCCGGGGGTTGAAGTGTTTTCTATCCGGAGGAGGTCTCGCCACCCAGGCTCCCATAGCTGGCATGACAGGTTGACCCCTCCGGGGGGTGAAGTGTTTTTTACCCGGAGGAGGTCTCGCCACCCAAGCTCCCATAGCTGGCATGACAGGTCGACCCCTCCGGGGGTGAAGTGTTTTCCACCCGAAGGAGGTCTCGCCACCCAGGCTCCCATAGCTGGCATGGCAGGTTGACCCCTCCGGGGGGTGAAGTGTTTTCTACCCGGAGGAGGTCTCGCCACCCAGGCTCCCATAGCTGGTATGCCAGGTTGACCCCTCAGGGGGGTGAAGTGTTTTTACCCCGAGGTCGTCTCGTCAGCCAGGCTCCCATTAGCTGGCTTGACAGGTTGACCCCTCGGGGAGGCCAAGTGTTTTTACCCCGAGGTCGTCTCGTCAGCCAGGCTCCTATTAGCTGGCTTGACAGGTTGACCCCTCGGGGAGGCCAAGTGTTTTTACCCCGAGATCGTCTCGTCAGCCAGGCTCCCATTAGCTGGCTTGACAGGTTGACCCCTCGGGGAGGCCAAGTGTTTTTACCCCGAGCTCGTCTCGTCAGCCAGGCTCCCATTAGCTGGCTTGACAGATTGATCCCTCGGGGAGGCCAAGTGTTTTTACCCCGAGGCCGTCTCGTCAGCCAGGCTCCCATTAGCTGGCTTGACAGGTTGACCCCTCGGGGAGGCCAAGTGTTTTTACCCCGAGGTCGTCTCGTCAGCCAGACTCCCATTAGCTGGCTTGACAGGTTGACCCCTCGGGGAGACCAAGTGTTTTTACCCCGAGGCCATCTCGTCACCCAGGCTCCCATTAGCTGGCTTGACAGGTTGACTCCCTTGGGCGGGGACAAGTATTTTTCGGCTCTAAGAAGGTCACTCCGCGAATACGTTGGGTTGGATGTTTCTTTCCGAGCTTGTGCCAACCTCGAAAAGAGCGGAGATTGTGTACAACCCCGTATTCGCGAATAGTGGGCCCCAAACAAGGCATGCACGTTTTTAAGTTTTTTGGAGATTTTGCACTCTTGGTGGCCAATTTTGGCTTGGCCTTAGAAATATACTAGTAGGGGGAGGAAAAATCTGCCTCCCCCCAGCGCCCTTTTTTGGGGACGGGTGCGGCACGTTGGTCGGCACCTGCCCCAGCTTGCTAAGTGCGAGGTGGGAGGGACGAGACCGGCCGGGGGCCGGGGTCTCGCCCCTGCCCCTTCCTGCCTGGCGGCCTGGCGGGGCGAGACCGGCCGGGGGCCGGGGTCTCGCCCCTGCCCCTTCCTGCCTGGCGGCCTGGCGGGGCGAGACCGGCCGGGGGCCGGGGTCTCGCCCCTGCCCCTTCCTGCCTGGCGGCCTGGCGGGGCGAGACCGGCCGGGGGACCGGGATCTCGCCCCTGCCCCTTCCTGCCTGGCGGCCTGGCGGGGCGAGACCGGCCGGTGGCCGGGGTCTCGCCTTGAAGTCAAAAATGACTTCTGTGGAGTTCGGGGTCACTAGAAAGGGGTGACCTCACACCTACTACACCTGGAGGAACGTCACGGACCAAAGATCAAGAAACCAGAAACAGACCCTCGGCTCTAGCGCGGAGGTCCCACCTCACACCCGGAAGACCTTTGAGGTCTCCCCCTCCCTAGCCAATGCTGGAGCTAGGGTGCCTTGAAGGAAGAAGAGAGAATGAAGAAGTGATGAAGTGATCCTCTCCAAGGCACCCCTAAGGGTCTATTTATAGTTTTCCAAATCTCATGAACCAAAATGACCGAAATGTCGACACGCTCTACGACACGCCCGTGTCGCAGGCCGTGTGCCAAGTCTCGACACAATGTCGAGCTCAAAATGTCGACTTCTGCCGGCAGAGCCTGTCGACACAAGCTTGACACGCCCTGGGACACGCCCCGTGTCCCAGGCCGTGTACCTGCAGCCAGAACCCAAAACTGGCCGGGGGCAAAACGTCCCGCGTCTTGCTCTTTTGACCGTTTCGGTGGGGCGTTACAACTCTTTCCCCCTCTTAAAGTCTTTTGGCCCGAGAATTTTCGTCCACGAAATTATATAAAGGAAAGACATGTACAAAACCAAAATTTGTACCTGGAGCGGAACAACTCCGGATACTCGTCAAGCATAGTCTGCTCTCGCTCCCAAGAGAGCTCAAGCATTGGCATGACCGCAATTGTCCCACAGGACCTTGACCATCCTGAGGGTCTCTCTATTGCGTAGCCGCTTGACGTTCCTCCGAGTCCTCAATCCGCACGGGCTTGACCTTTGTCGTTAGCCCGAACTATCCACCGACAGTCTTGACTTCAACCGCGATCACTTGCGTAGGCTCTTGCACCGCCTTTCGAAGCACCGAAATATGGAATACATCATGTAAACCACTAAGCTCCACTGAAAGCTTCAACTGATAGGCCGCTTCACCGACTCTAGAAATAGAAGTTTAAATTTTTGGAAGAGATGAATTGCTTAGTGCAACTTATGCATGAAGGAGAAATGATTCTTATTTGTGATGATATAAATGAGCATGCAAGCTCTAATATGATGAATTGTTAGGAGCGTGTATATCTGAAAAGGGGGATAGAAGAATATTACGCTTGATATGATTTTTTCATATGATCTTTGCAAGTGTAAGTACCCATTTTAAAAAAACATGAGAATTACATATAGTTGAGCAAAAATGTGAAGCCATCAGATCACCAATACTTTTTTAGAAGAAAAGAAAAAAACTTCATGCAATGATTGTTAGGTAAACTATAGGAGAGTGTTGTCCACCTAACATGAAGTAGTAGTTATGCAACTATATTTAAGCAGCACCCTATGATTAAGCGGTGGAGTTCAAAATGCAAGTAATTGTATATATTTAAAAAATGATTGTCAAAGGAGGTAAACATGTAGAGCCAAATATGATGTGAGATAAAATGTGTAACTCTATTAAGAAGACTACATAAATGATCTATGAGAGTCTGTAAATAAAATATTTTACGACATGGAGACTTGGCTGTAGAGTCTGTGACGTACATAAATCTATTAAGGAAAACGTGCTTTCAGAGAGTCACAAAAATAAAATAGCATCAAGGTATATTTTAATTATTAGAAAGCTAGAAAACTTGCTAGGTGTAGCAACAAATGCAAAGTAATATATTTGTATAATTTATATACCATAGCGCACACACATGTATGTGTGTGTGTGTGTGTGTGTGTGTGTGTGTATATATAAGACACACACACACACATACATACACACCCACAAACAGTCTTGCACAGGATTCCCCTTGTCCCAGCTCCACATCACATCTGTTGCTCCCCATCTTCGTGAAAATTTGTAGTCGAATTCAAAATTTGATTGAAATAGAGAGAAGTGTACATATTAAATAAAATTCAAAACATGCTAATTAAGCACACTTTTAATAAATTATAAAAGTTGTAAATAGGGGTAAAATCAGAAAGATGATTGTTTCATAAAGTGAAATTTTTTAGTCGAATACAAAATTGTGTTTTTAAAAAGGGTATTCACCTAACGTCTACTCACATCCTTTCATGGGTATTCGTTTCCCTATTCCGCTTCATTGATTATCGGTTGAAGATTAATCTTATGGAAGTCGCAGACTATAATGTCGGGCATTCACAACCTCGCTTATTTGGATTTATTCTCGGCTACTTCATACTAGGGGGATTCCTTTCACTCATCCTCAGGAAGTTGCCGACTTTCACAATTGATATTCAATGCATGAATGCCAAGCCATAAGGAAGCCTTAAATATCGGTCAAGTAAAATTATCTAGGAAAGTCGCAAAGGCTCGCAGTTTATGTAAGTTCACTGAGGAGTCCGATTACAACATGTATACGAGAGGCATTCACACTTGTCGATGAGGTACTTGCATAACGTTCATCATTCAAGAAAAACAAACACATGGTTTCAAGACTAAAAGAAACAAGCACTCACTTCAACACACCATGAGATAAAAAATCCTTTTTCATACTTCCCAAAAAATTGCAAGTGTACTTCCAGGTATTTGCGGTTGCAAAGAATACCATCCGCAAATACTGCAAGAAGAAAATAAAGAGTGAAATTAAGCATCCTCCTTCCCTGCTAAGGAACTGGAGTATTCTGACTATCAGATTCGCTGTTGCTGGACTTGCTGCCACTGTTGGCTTGGCTAGTCACTGATGACTCAAAGTTCTCACCTAGAATATACATGAAGAGCTTGGCATAAGTTATGCACGTGAATTCTGACTTCAACATCCCCCTCTTCTTGATCTCCTCAATAGTCTCATCCTCAGCAAGATGCGAGACCCTACTCACTTCAACGAGATATTTGGAATTCTCGATATCGTAGGGGTACGCCATCTTTTTCATTTTCACGCGGAATATTCTCCAATCAGAAGGAGCAAACTCAAATAATGTCGAACTCGCAGAACCATGAAATTTTCATACCTCATTTGGGTCTCGTTGAGCCTTATTATCCCTCTTTACAATACGAAGCTTGTGTAGCAGATGGGAGATCTGAGCAGCTCTGTGATGGTTCATGATGAGACTCCACTCTCTGTCTCGTTGCCGCATTGGGGAGGCCCGAGAGGTCGATTTTTTGCAGTTCATCAACTTCTTCATTCGAGTACAATAGGTGCAAAAACTCGAAAACGTCAGGCGAGTTCCTGTAAGATGGGAGACACAAACTTACCGAAAAACTGTGTCTCGTCATTCCATAGGATTAAAGGATCGCCTACTAAGTTCATCACATGCGGTGACATGAGGAAAAGGATGCCCAATTCTCAATGGTGAGAACCCTTCATCAATCTGTCGAACTCGTTCCTCAGCGTGACAAAGGTCTTACCAACATCTGGAATAGGCTTCCTCCTTTTTTGGGAGTACCTACTCCTCCGAACCCGACTAACTTCAGCTTTAGCGATCTGTTTTAGGTCATCATTATGGTCCAAGTAACCCTCAGGCCGGTGTGGGCGGTTATTCGACAGGACAAGATTGGTTGTAGCAAAATAAAACTATCAGATCTCACAACAAAGGGGAACATCAAGTACTCAGAAAATTTCCTTACCCTCTGAAGGGTCAAAGTCAGCAACTTCATCGATACGGGACATATGTTATTAAAGGTGCGTTTAAGGTTCAAGGCTCACCAGACCCAGTGGTTTGCGCCTTTGTGCACCTCTTGAACATAAAATGTGCGAATGCGTGAGATTTATATTGTAATTTTTTTTAAATTAAAAAAAGAAAGAAATAATGAAAGAACTCAATAATTTTTGCATGATTAGGTGCTTGCGAAACATAATTGAACACTGAAACTTATATATGATGCAAGTGATTACATTGAATATATTTTTTAAAAGATATAAATGATTAATTAATAGAATATTTGAAGAATTTGACAAAGAAGATGAACTGATATTTGATGCTGATTATTTAAAATGGATGTGGTTGTGCCTTGCCCTCGTCATCCAAGCCTTTAGCCTAGGCTCCAAGACCCCTTTGCACTTTGACACGCTTTGACGCAACTTGAACCTTTAATAACTAAGTGCTGGACATGTAATAATTGACATCGAGGGGATTGTAGGCGATGAAGTCGGTGATCTCCATCTCCACCCCTTTTAAGGCAGTGGTCACAAAGTCTTGCTCAATCCCCATTGCTTTGGATGAACTTAGTCTACATTTTTAAAAAGTGAAGCTGAAGTGTGCCGTATTGCCCTTGAAAAACAGTGCTGAAGTATTTTGCTTTTCCGGGCCAACGCAATAAACATGAAATACAGAAATAGGAATGCATCATTCTAACATCCAAAGCATCTTTTTAACCATGCACTGCAGCAAACTTCTATTTTTCTCACTCGACAAAGAAGTGATGGAGAAGGCTAGCCTCTTCATTGTTCTCCATGCCACTTTACCGAGGTCATCTAAAAGGTCCGAGGAATGTGCTGCTTGTGTATGTAATCTGAGTTGGCCATTCTTATTCACACGCTAAGGAGGCCAAGCAGTTGAGCTATATGTATGCCTAACACTAGGCTCTAAAGTTTTGGTTTTTGAAAAGATCTCTCACTCTTTATCTGATTTACTGATGCTTTCCTTTTCTCCTTTACTAGATATATAATCGACAAATTTAATAGTTGAGAGCATTGCAGGGATTTCATTTACTAGAATACTCTAAGAGGCGCACACTGGTAAAGATGAGATGGCTCCTCTTCAGAAACTATCTGGCATGCAAAGGCAGGTCTTGGCTTTATACCGCGGGTTTCTTCGTTCAGCCCGAATGAAGAATCTTAAAGAGCGCCAAAGGATTGTCTCAGTTATTTCTTCGGAGTTCCGCCATAATGCGAAGAATGTTGATCGAAAAAACTTCCAGTGCATTGAGTATCTATTACAGCGTGGGAAAAGGCAGCTCAAGCAACTTGATAATTCTAGCACCATTTCGCTGTCAACCATAAATATCAGGTAGTAGAACAGCTTACAACCTCTTTTTTCACGCCATATACACTTTAACACTATTACAGATTTGCAATATTTTAGCTTTTGCTGGCATGCCGTATTACTTTGAGGCAGCTGTGTTGGGCTTAGTTTTTGGGTATTATGCTTTGTTAAGGACGCTGAGGCCTCTTTATGAGAAATTATTCTGGTATCGGACTATCCAGGATAGTAGCTATTAATAATGGGTATTGGACAGTTCGTACAACCTAGGACGATCTCTTGGCGAAATACTATCATTTTTTTGATCATAAATGCGAGAAAAAATGGTCTGTCTTCACGATAAATGTTTTATGTTTACAAACATTTATGATAAAATGCGTCCTATCTAGTAAAAAAGTGTTTGTAATTCATGAAAAAATGGTCGTAGGCTGTATATTCAGGATTGTTTTTGATATACAGACCCAAAACATTTCTCCTTTGTTGTAGCATATCTCTTTTTAATATGTGTGGTGAAATGACTAACACCTCATTTAAGTTTATGAAGGTTCAGTAATTTCAAACTGTTGAGATAATTTGTACAAAAACCCGTACAATGACCTATTTAGAGCCCATTTCATCCTTAAGGATTAGCCCCACATCTTATAATGGAGTTTAGACTTCACTCCTTATATATATATAATTGTTCACTCTTTTATGAGAAATTAAAAAAATATTGATTCTCTCTCTTCTTCCGTGCATTTCTTCATGGTATCAGAGACAAACGTTCCTTCCGATCATTTCTTTCGTGATTGAGTCCATGCTCTCACATCTCCTTTAGGCGGACTTCTCTCGTAACCGCGCGAACTCTACAGACGGTCTCCTCTTCGCACCCGCAAAGCCCGCGGCTCTTTCCTTTCGTGAACTTCTCTCTTCAGGGCGCCCTGACTCCTTTAATAGGCTCGGGCCTCTGCGTTATTCCTGCCCATTTTTTTTCGAAATCTTCTTCTACGACTGCTGAGAACGCGCCATCTCCTGCGCAACCTCTCCATTTGAGCTCGTCGTGACCGTACTCCATTCGATCTAGCTGTGACCGCCCCCCATTTGCGGCCTCTTCTATTAAGCTCATATGCGTCTTCTTTCCTCTGGTTTCCCCACATCCTGCTTAGAGCTGTCATGGTTTTGGTTCTACTGAAAATGCGAACAATACCTCTAAGGTAACGGGTCTTAAAATTAAAACCAATACCTAATATGGTTAGACTAGTTCCGGTTTCAGTTCTAGTTCCAACATAAATTTTGTAATCGTTGTGTCAACAATTTTAGTTCAACAAAGACAAAATCATACCGGTCACTATTGGTTCGGTTCAGTTCAATGTGGTTCAATACGGTTCCAATTGGTTCTAAGTGTCATAATTTTAATCATTTTATTATTTTATAATTTGCTTCATTAGACACATCGAGAAAGATTATTATCTCTTTACAAGTGCATATTTGAAAAGAAAATTGGAATTCAAATGATTGGAATAATAATTTCATGGTTTCTGAAGTCTAAATATGTTAAAACTGAACTATTACATATATGTATGCAATAATATTTAATTTGGTTCACTGAATAAAAAAAGGGGTAATATTATATGATTATATTACGTGCCCTAGATTGCAATCTCGTGTAAGGGGGTAGAGTGGGAAGTCCTGAAGGAGGGAGACAAATCCCTTCTTCGGTCCTTAGGGAGCTTCCTCCAGAGACGATTGCTTTGGGGTCGCCCTCCGGCCCTTCCTGGCGAGCAAATGACTGTTCGCTGTTGTTTGATTTGGCGCTTGATTCTGCAATAACCTCTCTAACAACCCTTTTCTGGCGGGGCGTTCGATTTCCTCCTTTAGTTTGGAATAACTTTATATGTCGTGCAGTACTTCGTTTGGTTGCCTGCATCTCCAGCAGGTGGTCCGAGCCTACATAGCTCCTCAATGCCTTGGATCACGAAGAGTATGTTTGCTCTGAAGGCGTTAATAGGTGTGAAGGCTTGTCGGCAGTGATGCCCCCCCCCAGTTTGGCGGGATTCGCCGCAAGGTTCGCCACTGTTCTAGAGTATCTTTGGTCCGTCGCATCCCTTATTTCTCTTCCGGCTGCCTTTGATTTGTTGTTGATGAGTTTTTGCTGCTGACGGCGAATGGTGGTGTATGGGATTTCAGGCCAAAGCGGCATGGTACTCGTCTTGTTTGCGCTTCTCGGCGACTGTGTTGCGAACTTTTTATGAGTGATCCTTTGAAATGAATGATCGGGGCTTGAAACTCTCGTGTGGTGACAGAGTTAATGCGTTCTGGATTCTTCGGCCTTAGGGATGGGGCGGGCCTAAGCCAGTAGCACCGGCGGACTCTCTTGCAGGTATGCAACACTTGTAGGCAGACTGTTCAGTCATTGCACGGTCCGAAGTTGGTGGTGGTGGGCTGTCTTGTTCAGGGGCAAGATTATGAGCTTGTGATGCTCCTCCGTTTCTTAGGAGTGTGAGAATCTCCGTTTAGTTCTCTCCTATCTGGCACATGCGTCCCTCCAATGCAGTAACGTGTGCATTTATGACCTCTCCTGCGAGAGGCGCCTTGACGAGCGAGTGGGGGAGAGCTGGATCGATGTGCCCCCGTGGACTGATCTTTTAGTTGTGCGTGCGACTCTTCTCGCCATGACCTCTAGTCACGAGTATCGTTTTTGTAGAGGATACTGTTTTCTAGATCTTCTGGGAGTGATGGGAACTAAGTTCCCACAGACGGCGCCAAACTGTTGGGGATCACTCGAGGCTCCGGTAGACCGGACTAAATTGGACCGTCTTAGCCCGGAGGCGGTCGAGCGCACAAACAGTTGCAAAAAAGGGGAAAGTTGACAAGGTATTTTTTAACGTGGAAAACCCGTCAACTTGGTGAGAAACCACGTGGCCGGATCTATGCCGACCAAACCTCCACTATTTGTTGGTTGTTGTACAAGACTCTTGAAAGAATCGAGGGGGACAAACCGCCTCTCATTACATTTCAGGAGAGAGAGAAAGCAAGGTTCTGGGGGTGACAAGCCACCACTCACGGAGCTGAGTATTTCTTCTTATGTTGTGGGAAGCGAGGCGCTCGTTATATTATGGTGTCTTCTGCTGGTTCTTGGGAGCGAGAGCGATGTGCTTTGCACGCCCTAATATCTGCGGCTTAGATGCATGTGCGATGTGCTCTAAGCGCCTTGCCCTTTGCGGTTTGTCTCTTGTTGCATTAAGAGAAGTCTGGAGTGGTTGACTTGTTGTTGACTAGTAGACTTATTGCTGAGTTAAGGGCGTTGGCAACACTGTGCGCGCCACTTTCCTGAGTGTAGCTATGAGGCGCTTCACGGGCTCTAAAGTTGGTCGTGTAAAGTGATGGCAGTGTAAAGCACATTTTTTCTTAGGGAAGTAAAATACAAGATTTTGCTAGTGCAAATCTATGTCGACGATATTATTTTTGGTTCTACGGAAGACAACTTTTGCAAGAAATTTTCTAAACTTATGCAAGAGAAGTTTGAAATAAGCATTATGAGAAAGCTGAAGTATTTCTTATGACTTCAGGTGAAACAATCTGAAGATGAAATTTTTATCTTTCAGACGAAGTTCACCAAAGAGTTACTTATGAAATTTGGAATGGAGAACGCAACCTCGATGAGGACTCCAATTAGTTCAACTATGTCTGTGGACAAAGATGCGAAAGAGAAACCTTTTGATAAAAACAAGCACAGAAGCATAATTGGATCATTGTTCTATCTTACTGCCAGTCGACCTGACATTATATTCTTGACATGTGTGTGTGCTAGATTTTATGTGAACTCTAATGAATCTCATTACGTTGCTACAAAGCGAATTTTAAGATACCTTAAGGGCACACATAATCTTGGCTTATGGTACCCAAGAAGTAATGATGTCGAGCTAATTGATTTTTCAGATGCAGATTTTGCAGGTAGCATGGACGATAGGAAAAACACTTCTGGGACGTGTCAGTTCCTCGGAAGAAGGCTTATCTCATGGAGCAGCAAGAAGCAGAATTGTGTGCCAGCCTCCACTGCCGAGTCAGAGTACATCTCTGCTGGTAGTTGTTGCGCACAGTTTTTTTGGATTAGTAATCAGCTCGAGGATTACAACATGAAGTTTAAAGAGATTCCGATGTTCTACGACTCCTCCAGTACTATAGCAATTGCGAACAATCCAGTCTCTCACAGTCGGACAAAACACATCGAAGTCAGATATCACTTCATCCAGGAGCATGTGGAGAACACGAATATTGCCCTCAACTATGTCTCGACGGATAAGCAAGTCGCAAATATATTCGCAAAGCCACTAGACGAGGCCAAGTTCTCGTTTTTCAAAACGGAACTGGGTATGCTGAACAAAGACTCGTGAAGATGGCTAAGAAGACAAGAAGTCACTCGGGAAGTATTTTCAAAGCAGAGAAATTTGTCTAAGGAGAATTCGTAGAGTATAAATCATCGAATTTCGCCGAATCGTCGAAATACGTCCAGTATTTACGATGAAACTCGACGAATCTGGGTCTGCTTCCCGACGAAACTCGCCGAATTTGACTTAGGTCAAAATTTTCTTTTCTTATATTGGATCCGAAGAGTCACGGTTGTCAGGTACGCGCCGTTTTCCCTCTCAAAACTTTGACTTTATATATATATAGAAATAGTTTAAGGGCAAACGGTCTACTTTCGTCGAAAAGAAGCAGTCGATTCCGCCGAACTCTTCATCCCGACATTTTCGATTCCGCGACTGTTCATTGTTTTCTTCCCGTCGATTCGGATACCGCGCGCTGTTCAACATCTTCTTCCCATCGAGTTGACTCCGCTCCTCGACGATTCTTCCAGAAATTTGTTCCCGACAACTTGTTCTCAACGAGTCATCCAGAGAAAGCCGTCCGGTTACATAGCCGACAGTCCTCCAGTGTCGATTCTCTAAGCTCTCAGCTATCGGATTCTCCATGGCTCCTAGAAGCACCAGTGGGTTGCTAGGTGGTGGTGAACTAGTTCGAACATGGTTTGCACGAGCTTCAGATGAGTTCAGGAACATCATTCTCATGTTGGAAACAACAGACCTTTCTTTCGTGCTGGAACACCCGTGCAAGGTATTGCACAAAGACGTTCTTGAGTTCTTTCAGAACGTCGCAAGGTCATAGTTCGTCAGACAAACCCGGCTTTTGAGGTGTTCTTGAGTGAGCCGGCTCTCGACTTCAGCCTGTCGAGCTCGAGCTCGCCAGCTCGAACTTCACAGGGAAGATACTGTCATCAAAAGAAAAGTTCGTCAGACTAAAGTTAAGGTGAAGGCTTCTCTCCTCACCCGGCTTTTGAGGCTTCCTGCCTGTGACGAAGCCGATCACCTCGAAGAGGAGGACGTTACTAGAGCTTTATTGTTCTGTGGACTGCCCAGAGGCACCAAAACAGTTAAGAGAAAAAGGATGAACGAGGAAGGAATGCTACTATCTGAAATCATTTGTAAAGTTTTGCTCTGCAAGACCGGTTCCCATGACTACCTCTCTTCAGAGATGTTCAAGATTCTAGTGGCGATCATCTGCAGGAAGAGAGTGGATTGGGGTGCTATCTTGTTTGCCAGAATCAAGGATAGTCTCCGTACTCCTAACTTTGGAAGCATTCTAAGTCTGTACTTGAATCAAGTGGACAAAGATATATTTGATATGTCCAAAGGTGTGCCTATCCACCACATGAAGAAGATCGACGCCTCCATCTACTCGAGGTGGGATAAGAGTATCCAAAGGCCAGAGGGAGTCAGAGATGTGCCAGAGGTAGAGGAAGATGAAGTACCTGAGGACATGATTCCTGCTTCCACCCCCAGGGACACTCATGATAGATTGAGTGCAGGAGTTGAGGGGGAGACAGTCGATACACAAGTGGCCACTGAATCAGTGCCCTTGAGTGTTACTCCAGATGCAGAGATTCTAGTTTCAGTTCCATCTGCAGAGATTACAGTTCCAGAGACAGGTGATATTCTTACAGAGGTTGCTGAGATTGCTCATCATGCTATTGATGAGTTAGTGCCTGATGTGGCTGAGGATGAGAATGTTGCTATGGACATTCCAGTTACTTCTGATATTGTTGTTGTTGATGTTCTGCCTGCTGCTGATGGTTTGGTTGATACTGCTGATGATGTGGATGTGCCAGTAGATGATACTGCGCTAGATGTTGCTAATTATGAGATTGATGAGGATGGGCTTGGAGCTGCTGATACTGTAAATGATTCCTCTGCGATCACTGTTTCAGATAATCTACTTGCTCCTCTCCCAGATGTCCTACCGGCAAGGTTTGAGGGGGAGCAGAGCCATCCTTCTATCTCAATACAAACAGAGTTGGACAGATTTGTGAGAAAGCTTCAGAGAAGGATTACTGTAATCACAGGTCGACCTCCAATGGAGGAGGTAGATGTTATTGACTTGTCTGATGAGGAAGGAGATGCTGAGCTGCATCCTCCTGTCCATTAAGCTACTGCTCCTGAACTCCTTTCAAAAGCTATTGTTACTCCCATAGAAGAATCCTCCAATTACTCAGAGGGAAGTGCAGATCCACCCACCCCTCCCAGTGTTCAGGTTGAAGATATACCGTCTACCAGTGCAGAGGTATCTATTCTGAAGACTATAGAAGGCATGATGGCCAAACATCAAGCACATTTTGATCGTTCTCTAAAGAAAGTGATGAAGAAAGTAAAGGAGACTGAGAAAGATTTGAACAACGGCCTTGCAGCTATAAAGGTGCGTTTTGACAAATTGGACGCAAGGTTGGATTCCTGGTTTGTGCAGGGTCGCAAAGCGCTTGTTCATACATGGCTGCACTGAAAAGTAACTTGGAGGTGCTTCAGAATGTTGACACAAATGCAAAAATAGTTATTACTGCCCAGAATGCAAGCATGGATTACTTTGACAACCAAATGATTTATTATTCAAATGCCATAGCAAACACGGTGCTGGAAGAAGTCAAAAAGGGGGAGGATGAGCTGAAAGCTAAGGTGACAACCCTTGAAGCTGCTTTGGTGGAAAACTTCACGGGGGTCAATACCTACAGTTTTGATAATTTCAGTTGGCTACACAATGAGTTGTTTGGTGGGCAAGGTCAGCCTCAAACTAGCATTCCAGAACCTACAGTGTCTGCTCAAATCTTGCTCAGGATTATTCGCAATACTGGACAGACACTCATGATTTTTCTCAGGTTGGACCAGATACTGTTGCTGCTGCTGCCAATCCAAAAGTTCATATAGTTGACGACATACCTTAACTAGCGCATAAAAGGAGAAAATATGGTGAAGGCCCGTCAGCTGTCAGGTCTGAACCTAATCGAGAAATGGCTGAGGTGTGGAGCCTGATCTCAAAGAGCATCATTTTGGACACATTCAAGATCGTGGATCTGGCTAATGAAAATAGATGGGATTACTACAGTTCAGATGAATGACAGAAGTATGAGGTTGCTTGCGCTAAAAGAAGACTGCATTTCAGAAATATAACCTTGTTGATCCAAATGCGCCTCCAGCTCCGCCAAGATATTATCCCAAGCCGAAAGCTTGTTTTGCCAGACAGAGTCAGAAGAGCAAAAAGAAACAGACTTGATTTTGTTTTTCTATTGATATGTAGATACTATTTGCCCCTATATAGAACTCATATATATATACATATGTATATATATATATCATTTAATGTTTTGTCTGGGAATGCACTTTATTTCTTAATTTATGCTTTAATGTCTTACTTTTTCTTTGATTTAGTATCATTATGTGTGCAATTCACCTTAGCTTGTAGGGTTCTGACTTCTTCAAATAAGGAGAGATTGTTGGATACTATATCCACAATAACCCTGATTTGAAGAAGAATCTCATTAAGCTAAGATGAATTGAGTTTGTATTTGATGTTGTGTTTTAGTTATGTGCTTGCAGGTCTATATTGTTATTTGTTAAGTACAACCGAATGTCAGGTTACAATGGGTCATGAAACACAGAACTATACAATGTAATCCTTCATTGTGTAGGCCAATGTGTTGACTCACGTGTAATCTCTCTATTGTGGTGTACTTCTTTCCCAAGTGATGTAGGCTCGTCTCCCGACGAACCGAGACAGACAAAAGACACCAAACTACTCTCTCACGTTCCAATTCTACGATCGCACCAGTAAAATGCAGCACACTCAATTTGCAATATTATTAATCTAATGCTAACGTACGAGTTCGTCACACTCTTAGAGATCAAATAAAAGCTATCAGCCAATATTCTCTCAAGCGAAAAGGATCTACCCGATCCGTTCGAGCGTGTGTTTTACAAAAAGAGATTCACCGAAAAATAATGATTCAGAAATGGTAGATCTCTCCCAACAAAAGAAAACGAGGTTCGCCAATCCTCACGAATTTAAATAGATTAAGAGAAAACAACAATAATCGAGTGGATCAAAACCACGATGAAATCAAGATTCCCAAACAACACAAAAGTTACCCACCACAAGATTTATCTAGGAGGAAACACACAAGATTAGAGATTTTCGTTACCCCACTCGGAAGATGATTCCTTGGAAGAGGATCGCTCTTCTACGGTTCCACCGGATTCACACCGAACGGAGAGAAACACGTCCGCCTTTCTCGCTTCACGCCGTAGAGGATTTTTCGTTGCAATAGAACTTGTCCTTGGCCGAAAATCCACCAAGAGGGAGAGATCAAAGTTGGCCAAAAACTCTATGTGAGAATCCTTGGTGTAGCCGAAATCTTCTAGGGGAAAAGCCTTCGTTTTGTAACAAGTTGGAGAGGAGAGGGGAGGTGTTATGGTGGAGAAGAGTGGAGGGGAGAGGGGGAGAGAGGTGGCCGAACCATTAGGGGAAGAGAGGGAGGGAAATCTGATTTCAGATTTTTAGGGTTTCCTTTTCATTCATTCCCTTCATAATTCATCAACACAACCTTATATAAGGTTAACAAAAATCCGGGCTATACACAGCCCAACTTAAAACACCATATGGCTAAACGCATGTCAAGGTTAAAATAAGAATCTGGATACATACAATCCAGATTTTAAAGCAATAAAACAAGGAAAATAAATATAACACAAGCAAGATAATCATCAAAAAAAAGTCTTGTGCCGAGGGCGGAGATTGTAGGGTCGATCAACAATATTTCCGCGACTCTGCAAGTCTTTAGTTGGAGAGAGCAAGAGATCTTCCGTAAGCATGCCGACACCATCATCAACATGCCGAGGGTCGTCGTCTCCATCACCAAATGCATGAGAAGGATCAAGGAAAGTCAAGGAATGAAATTCTGAAGAACAGAAATTTTACATAAGTAAAATCCGTCGAGTATCGTAAGACATATTTGTCGAATTCGTCGAGTATACTCGTTAATACTCGTCGAATTCGTCGTATATACTTACTAGCACTCGTCAAATTCATCATTTGTACTTAGGGTAAAATCTCCGACGGTTGAAAAATCGGCCAAGTAAAAATCGTCGAGTATCATCATGTATACTCGTGGAATTCGTCGAATGTATCTATCGATACTTGCCAAATTCTTCGAATGTACATGTCGATACCCGCCAAATTCGTCGAGTCATTTCGACTTTACTTCTTTGGATTTTCTAAGTCGGATTCGTCGAATATCACTTGGTTAGATGTCGAATGCGTCGAGTATTCTAGCCGATACTCGTCGAATTCGTCGAGTATACTAACCGATATTCGTCGAATTCGTCGAGTGATTCTTCTGCATGGCGTCGAGTGTTAAGATTCAATTGGGCTGAATTTCTCCAAGTAAAATTCATCGAATTTCATTGCTGTTCGGCGAGTATCCTCAACTATACTCGACGATACTCGACGATTATTACTTAGGGTTATTTCTTCTTCCCAATTTCAAAATCAGGTTCGCTCTTGCCGACAACCATGTACAGTGACTCGCGACATTTCCGGCGTGCAATAACTTTTCTAGTCGTTGAAATTGAAGATCTCTATATATATTTAGGGTGGATTATTCTAAAACCATAATCGTGCTAATCTTGTCCAAATCAAGAAAGAATCCAAACGAAGATCACTGTCGGCTTCCGTCTGTACGTATCGCGCGACTTCTCTCGGCTGACACAAGTGTGCTGCACGATTCGAGCTTCCTCCACCGAATCGACTGGATCGTTGCTTTCTGAAGATTTCTACCCATTCAGATCTAGTCTTTCCGTGAATTCAGATTCAAGTCTTCAAAGCTTTCAACGTTTCCGAGTTCTCCAAGTTTTTCAAGATCAACTTTTCGAAGAACGAAGGACTGAAGACTTTAGATCTGAATATGATTTATTTGTAATCATTTTGTATAAATCTCTCATTATATTTGTAGGATGTTTTCCCGCCGAGTGGTAGATCCGCTTTTGTATCGAGTTCTAGATCCGTCTGAGGATCGAGTTGTAGGAGAGGTTGTTCTCCGAGTGGTAGGAGTGTTGTCTCCGAGTAGGCTCCAAGGTATAAGATTTGTTGAAATATGAGAAAGGTGAAGTAGCCAAATCTAGCCCTTCGTGGTAGATAAGTGAGGCAGGACAGTGAACGTTCCCAACTCGGGGAACCACTATAGATCTATGTGTTCTAATTTTTTAAGTTATTTTTATTCCGCGAAAATACACAGACATCACCTATTCACCCACTGTAGGTGATTTAGGTAGACACTAGATACTTTCAGCGTCCCCGACCAAAGTCGGGCAGCCAAATGGTCACCCGACTTGGGTGGCTACGCAGAGATCGGGTGGCCAATTTGGCCGCCCGATTTGGGCGAACGGGAGGTCGCGCCTGACAGGGACATCGATAGAGATCAGGAGGCCAATTTGGCCACTCGATCTGGGTGAATGGGAGGCCTCCCCTAACAGGGGCGGCGACAAGGATCGATCAGCCAATTTGGCCGCCCGATTTGGGCGAACAGGAGGCCGCCCCTAACAGGAGTGATGACAGGGACCGGGCGACCAATTTGGCCGTCCGATCTGGGCGAACGTGAGGCCTCCCCTTATTGGGGCGGCAACGGAGATCGCCAGGAGAACAGGAAGCTGCCCTAACCGGGCAACGAATGGGCCTCCCGATTTGGGCGATCACGCCTCTAGCGGGGGCACCAGGGAAGGGGCGGGCATGCGCTCATTGTGGGCGGTTGGAGGACCGGAGGGACGGGGGGCCGCCTTGTTTAGGCGGCTGGATGACCCGACAGTTGAGCTGGGGAGGTTTCGTTTCAGTCCGCTCCTTCACTAATTTGCAGTTATGCGTTTAGCAGACAGTTTTTGCGATGCCCGCACCTCCTGTGCGGGGGGGTGTGTAGTGCTCTCAGGGGACCCATCACAGGCGTTATAGGGTCTGTTTGGGACAGCTCTGGCGGCTGGAGAAGCTCTTTCCCACCCGCCAGAGCTGTTATTGGGTCTGTTTGGGACAACTCTTTAATGAAATCGCTGTTCGAAGAGTCGCTCCCAGAGCTCTTTTCCGGAAGCCCCTCCCCCTGCGTCGGATTATATTTCCTCCCTCCCTGCGGTTTTCTTCCCGATCCCGCGTCCCTTCTTTCTCCCCGATCCCGCCGCTCTTTCTTCTTCCCGATCGCAGAACACAGGCGACATCGCCGGCCGCTCTTTCTCCTTCTCCCGAACACAGGCGACATCGCCAGCCGCGACGACAGAGCTTCTTCCCGATCGGCCGTCTTCTCCAGCCCTAGCATCAGCGACAGCAAAGATCGAGGAAAAGGAGCCCTAGCATCAGTCGTCTTCCCCGCTGCTTCTAGATACCGAGTTCAAGGCGAGAATCCATCCCAGACGCCTCCCGTCAGAGAGCATCCAGGGTTGTTTTGCGTTGGGGCTATGGCAAATCCACGACGACCGAGGTCCATCTGCTCTCCGCCGAGCGTCGGACCCCGCCAATTTGAGACTTGGAGCTTTTTCGATACCTCCAGAAATTTTTTACAGAGCTCGATCATCTCTTCCAGACGACCATCGAATCTACACAATCGCTGGAATTCCTTCGATTTTCAGATCTACGACCTCCAAAATTCTCAGATCTGCCTTGCCCTACCGATTCCAGAGCCTGAGCTGTTCTTCAATTGGTATGTCTCGAGAATTTTGATGATTCCATTCTAGATCTCTTCCATCTTGTCAGTTTCTAACCCTAAATTCTTCTTTCAGATTAAGCCCCTTGCATGGTCCAGTTCCGACCCCTTCCAGTCGTCTTCCCTGTGGTATATTTTCATCTCTGCAATGTGCTAAAAATGCTCTTCATGTGTTTGTGTATGCGATTGTAAGTGTGTTTGTAACTTTTTATGTGTATGTATTTGGATGTGTATGTATTTATTTTCATTTGTATGGATCTGTACACATGTATATGTGTGTGTAAATATTTGTGTGCATGAATGTGCATTTGTGTGCTTGTATTTAATTTCATGTGTATGTGTTTGCTTATGTGATTGGTGTGTCTGTTTGTTACTATTTGTGTGTATGTATATGAATTTGTGTGTGTGTATTTATTGTATGAACTCGTGTATATGTGTGTAAATATTTGTGTATGGATGTGTATTTGTATGTATGTGTTTGTGATGTAGGGTAGGCTGTGTAGTGGACTCCTGGAATGCAAACTAGTGACGTGTAGGGGCGGACTCGATCAAACCTAATGCTTATATGTCAGAACAATTTTAAATCAGGCGTGTTAATTAACAGAAGCAACGCAACATCATAACAAATCAGCGCATTCATTTATAAGAGGAATAAACAATTTCTTTAGGCGTTTTGGCGGTGGCCTTCCTCCGCGCCGAGGGCCAGAATAAACACGTGGCAAATTAAGTTGTCCTGCAGGTTAAGACGTTCACAGGCAAACAACAACAAGATATAATTCCTTTAAGAGCGAAGAGTCCCACGAAGCGGGCAATGTTTACAACCAAACAACAACTAGCACCACAAATAATAAAGTACCACAAAATCTGAAATAAAGTAGGGCTGCAATAATTCGACGCAAAATCTGAAGTTTGGAGATGAGATGAGGCTATTCCGTTGGTGAAAGACTAGGCCGGGTAAGGGGAGATGGTTCCACGAGAAGGGGAGGGGGGGGGGGCAGTGACTGTAGGTGTGGATGAAGAGGCTGATTTGGAGGCGTGAGACTGGATTCAGACAGCCCCGACCAGATCTGGACAGTTCGGGTCCAGATCTGAATAGATCGGGTGTCGGAAGGGGCGGTTGGGCTGGTGGAAGACGGGCGGCTGTAGCGAGGGAGGAAAGGAAGGGCGGCGGCGTGCGACTTAAGGAAGAGGCCGGGTGGTGGAGGGGCGCGATTGTGAGAGGGAGGGGGGGGGGGGGGGTTTGGTTGGTGGTGAGCGGCTGTAGTGCGGCGGGGCTAGGAGGGCTGGCGGCGGATGGAGTTGGAGAGGGGTGGTGGGCTGGCTGGCGGTAGGGAAGGAGGGAAAAGCGATGGAGAGGAAGGATACTTACCCAAGGAGTCGTCACCAAGGGGCTCCGGACGTCGACACCTCGGAAAGATTACCGGAAATGAGGAGGAACTCTTCTCCAAATTTCAGCAATGCCAAAAACTGCAGCCCTAGGTTCTTATTTATAATGAAATAGAATTAGGACAACCAAGATGGACGACTATGATTGGCCGTCGATCTCGGCGCCAAATCAACACTAAATATTATCCGAAATACAACATGTTATATATGAAACTTCATCAGAACGACGAGCCGGACGTAACCACGGTGGCAGATCGGCGATCCGGTCACGCCCTCCTGCGAGAATACACGAACGTGGGGTCCGCCCTGAGCCGCGTCGCGCCAGATGGCCCCCACCAGTTTGTGTATGTGATTGGTGTGTGCATGTGTGTTTATAACTCTTTGTGTGAATATATGTGGATCTGTGTGCATGTTTCTGAATCTGTGTGCGTATCTATTTCATGTGTATGGATTTTGTATGTGTATGTCTGTGTAAATATGTGTGTATGGATGTGTATTTGTGTGCGTGTATTTATTTTCATGTGTAAGTGTATGCGATTGGTGTGTGTGTGTGTGCGCGCGATTGGTGTGTGTGCGATTGGTGTGTGTGTGTGTGTGTGCGTGCGCGCGCGATTGGTGTGTGTGCGCGCGATTGGTTTGTGTGTGTGCGATTGGTGTGTGTGTGTGTGTGTGTGTGTGTGTGTGTGTGTGTGTGTGTGCGCGCGATGTGTGTGTGTGTGTGCGCGATTGGTGTGTGTGCGCGATTGGGGTGCGTGCGCGGGCGGGCGCGTGCGCGGTCGCGTGTGATTCTGTGTGTGATTCTGTCCGTGTGTGTGTGATTCTGTCTGTGTGTGTGTGTGATTCTGTGTGTGTGTGTGTGATTCTGTATGTGTGTGTGTGTGTGTGATTCTGTATGTGTGTGTGTGTGGTGTACATTATTTTAATAATTGTTATTATAATTAGTAATTGTTAGGCTAGGAATTTGATTAGTAATTGTTATTTTAATTACGGTTTAGGGTATAACATAATGGTAAAACCAAAGGAAGGATGAATCGTAGCGAGTTGGGAGTCGGGTGAAGTGATATTATTTTGTGATCTCTGCATAAAAGAGATTGGTTTGGAGAATCGTCCCACCACCCACTTTAGCAAAGAAGGGTGAAAAAATTTGATTGCGGGGTTTAAAGAACGAACCGGGAAAGCTACGATCGATTGCAAATGAAAAATAAATTAGATCATTTGAAGAAGGATTGAAAGTTATGAAATAATCTGAAACATGACGAGACTGGTTTGGGTTGGTATCCAGAGAAGAGATCTGTTGCTGCATCAGAAGAATGGTGGACAAAAAATATTAAGGTCAGAACAAATTCATGTTTGATTTCATAAAATTAGTTTTTATTTTTGACAGATTTTAATATTGATTTATTCATTTCAACAGGTTGTTACAGCGGCGAAAAAATTTCGATACAGAGGTATTGCACCTGAGTTAGAGGAGAAACTGAACACTATGTTCAGTCAGGTTGTCGCAACTGGAGAAGACTCATGAGCTCCTTCAATTAGGAGTTTGCCACCAGATGTGGGGAGGATCCAGTTGGAAGGTGATGTTGTAACAAATAACATGAAAAACAATCAAGGTGATCCTGAAGATATAAGATGTGCTTCAACACCTCCTGAGAATGCGTCTTCCTCGGCAAGTAAAAGAAGAAAGATCGGGAAGAACAAAAGAATGACATTTTCTTTGTTGTCAGATTTACATCAATCCACTCTAGCTGTGAAGCCACCACCAGTTGTCACAGTCAAAGAGGTGGTGAAGTTGATTTCCAGTAGCCCAGAGCTATGGGCAAACCTGGAGCTATATTACTTTGCTCTCGAGCACATCAGGGACAAGACCACTAGAGAGATCTTCATGAGTATTCCAGAAGATATGTCGATTTGGTGGATTATGAAGGCGTACGAGAAGAGTGCTCAGTGACACGGGCTTAGCTATGATCTATATTTCCTTTTGTGTTGTGCATGAAGAACACAATGATGTTTCTATTTGCTTTTTTGAAGTTGTACCGCGTGATGTTTCTGTCTCGAAACTGTAATATCTATTTTGTTATTATCTTTATATAGATTATGATAAATGTTCTGTGATGCTTTAATTGCAGCTACTATAATGAAAGAGCATGACTCCTCCCATGAAGATTTTGGGGATTCAACAAGTCTTTCGCCGGAGCGGAGACAATATATAGAGTATTGCCGTGTAGTTATGTCATCGATCGAGAGGATGAATTATCATGTTCGAGACACACGCCCATGCATGACATCTACCCAAACGGGTGCGAAATGGATCAAAGAGTTACTAGAAGGACATCCAGATAGGATTCATGATGCATTTAGGATGTTGAGACGCATTTTCATAGATTTACTTCATAAACTGGAAGCAGATCATGAACTTCAAGGATCGCAACGGACGTCCTCAAGAGAAGTCGTAGGGATTACATTGTATATCTTAGCACAACGAGGTTCCGTTAGATTAACGAAAGAATGGTTCCAGCACTCGACCGAAACAATTAGTAGATATTTTTCGAAAGAGCTTAGATCTCTTGTTACTCTCAATTGATGCTATAAAGCCTATTGACCGTCAGTTCAGAGATATTCCGGCTGAGATAAGGTATGATCCTCGTTACATGCCATTCTTCAAGGATTGCGTTGGTGCCATTGACGGAACACATGTTGATGCGAGGATACCCGTAGAAGATCAAGTACGATACATAAGACGTCATGACACGACGACACAAAATGTAATGACAGTATGTGATTTTAACATGTGTTTTACATTTGCCCTGACTGGATGTGAGGGATCTGCTCATGATAGTCGCATCTTCGTGCGCGCATTGGCAGACAATAGATTGTATTTTCCGCATCTGCCACAAGGTATACTAATCAATATGTTTACATTCATTCAATTTTTTCGTATTTCATAATGTTTACCTGTTTCACAAACCAAGTAAATGCATGTAAATATTACTTAGTAGATGCTGGATACCCGTTAAAGATGAGTTATTTGAAGTCGTACCCAGAAACAAGATATCACTTGGCAGACTTTGCCCGTGGGAGTCGGCCTGTACAAGGAAGGCAAGAACATTTCAATAAGGCGCATTCATCTCTTCGCAATGTGATCGAGCGAACGTTTGGAGTGTGGAAAAAAGTGTCACATTTTGAGCAAAATGCCACAGTACAACTTCAAAAAACAGCGTTCCATAGTGCTAGCGACAATGACCTTACATAACTTCATTCAGAGACATCCCTCTCGCTGGGACCCTGAGTTTAATGCTTGTGATGCTGATGAGTCTTCTTTCGCTCCCTCAGAGGATGAAGACCCTGCGACAGAGGATGATATTGAAGACGATATGAGTGATGCTGCTGGAGCAAAACATATGTCTACAGTACGAGATAGCATTGTCGAAGAAATATACAGTGCGCGGAGGTAAAAATTCGATCAATCTTTTATTAGAAATGTAAAGGATTTAAATTATCAAAAGTTTGATTCATATCAATTTATTTTCGAACATGTGATCGGAAAGATTGGAAACAGTCGCCGGATGTTGGAAGATCTTTTTTTCTATTTTCTAGAACTATGTAAAAGACTCTTGTTATCAGTTATTTTTATATATTTATATATTTTAGTTTTTTAAAAAACAGATTCCAAAAGTTGTTTCTCCAAACAGCTAAAAATAGAAAATCGTTCTTCAAAACGCACTTCTGCACAGAACACCCAAACACTCTGCAGCTTTTTAAAACTGCTCCCTAGAGATCTATTTTAAAACAGCTCTATCCGAACAACAGTTTTCAATCCGTCAGAGCTGTCCCAAACAGACCCATAGTCAGTGGGAAGTTCAAGACATTTTGTATTAATTAGATGTTTGTGATATGCCACATGTTTGCCGAAATAGAAATATATATCAATTAGTGTGTGTATTAGAAATATATATCAATTAGTGTGTGTATTGCGGTTTATGCGGTTTTCAAAATCCGAAAATCGCACCGCTCGCCATTTGGTTTATAGAAGTTCAAAATTCGAAAGCGCCGTACCGCTCCACGCTCGATTTATAAAAATTCAAAATTGCACGGCATCAAAATTATGTGGTGCTGTTTAATAATCGATGTGATTTGTTTGATGCGGGCGGTATTTTACCGTTTGCCGCTTTTGATGAACAGTCTTTCTCCCCTAATTATTATTAGTTTATTACTGTCTATATAGTAAACTAGCTAATAATACAAAAAAAGGAAATTAAAGGATCGCTTCCCAGTTCCCACTTCCCAACTCCTTTATAATTAGAATTGTCTCCCTTTTTTTAATAAATTAAATTAAATTAAATAAATTTATCTCTCTCCGCTACTTCCAAAACTATTTGGATTAATTTTCCAAACGTTGTCATTAATGCTAATGATTTCACAAGTTGAGTTTTTCCCTTAACATGGGTTGATGAGTTCACAAGTGTTGGTTTTTTCGCTTAAGCAGCATCCCAGCTCTCGCACACATGAGCAGCTAGGAGATCCGGATCCTCTGCATTTCGTCAGGGGATCCATTTGTCCATCTAATGAGCAAAATTCTTATTCTTCTGAGAAAGATTTAAGTTTGCATGTTTTTTTTATTAAAAAAATATAAAATGATGAAATTTGTGAATCCGTCGGGTCAGTTCCAAAGAAATCTGGATCGCGAAATGAATCCTTTCTATTTAAGCTCTGTTTGGTGGGAGTTATTTTCACCGGTCAAGATCCGGTTCATACGGTCATAACCGCTTGACCGGTAAATATAAGTCCTGTCAAACAGAGCCTTAGTCAGAAATTAATGAAGAGGATTCATTTAGAAGTTGTACGGTGATGATTAGTTTTTCAAGAGTCTTACAGCTTGATCAAATTTTGTATTCATTATAAGAAAATATATTAAAGAATTGGTAAATGGAGAGGATCCCTAAACTCCTTTGGAAGAAGTCAAAAAAAGCTATAAGATTAGGAAAGGATAAATTAGAAATAAAAGGAAATATAGACAGATTTGGAAGTTGTAGGATGCTGAGTTTTTCAAGAGTCTTACAGCTTGATCAAATCTCGTATTAATTATAAGAAAAAATATTAAAGAATTGGCACTTCTAAGTAAAAATTAAGTGTGAACATAAAAAACCTTTAGCACCGAACAAACCACATTGATTATTAAACCGCACTGTATAGTTTGTATGGGGGTACGTGTTGATGCACGAAAACGGCACCGCCTAGTTAACTCGGAGTGTTCGATCTCACAAGCTAGGAGAGGAAGAGGATGAAGGTTGCGGGGTTGAGGAGGAGAAGAGGAAGCTTCTGAGTGCTCGAGAGTGGAGCAAATGCTTGTCAAAAGGTTGCGGGGATAGAGGAGAGGGTTGCTGAGAGCAGCCGGGAAGGCTGATGAGAAGGGGAGGAGGAGGTTGATCAGGAGCTGTCGAGCAGACGGTTACTATGACGGTTGTGCTTGCACGTTGGTGCCGAGGGAGCTGAGTTTAGCTAAGAAGAAGAGGAGGGGGGCCGCTAGTAGCGACAACAACAGACTTCGCCCGCCGCGGCTTGAATGCCACTCTTGCGACGGGCTTTTCTTTGATTAATATCGAATTATTACAGCTTGCAATACACCTTTACAAGAAAGCAAATAAAGGGGTACAACGGGGAAGCTGGCGGCTAAGGAAGGAAATGCCAGAAGAGGATGCCCCCGCGGACTGAGCTTGGAGGCCGGCAGACCGCACGGTTAAGGGAAGAACAGAGACTGCACGGACTGAAGAGACAGGTCGGTAGGCCGCGCGACTAAGGGCAGGGAAGGAGGTGCAGACTTAGAAGAGGAGTCCGCAGGGGTTGACTGCTTGAGCTTGCTGTGGGCTGTCTTCGAGCGTGAGCACCTTGGCGATGATGTGACCCCCCCTCAAATGAGAGGCATGGAGGTTTATTTATAGGCCCGAGGAGGTAACGGCTTCCGGTGACGTTACCCCCAGTGAGACGGTAACTGGAGCGAGAAGAGGAAGGAGTCTGCCGAGTCCGCAACAGGCCGTGCGGACTGGGGCTTGCTTCTGGAACTGGTCCTACTGATGGCAGGCTGGGAAGAGTCCGCCCGGACTGAGCTGATCGAGTCCGCGCCAAGGTTGCGCGGGCTGAGGGACTATCTGCCCACTGCTGGGAAGCGGGAGCTGGAAGCTAAGTGGCGGTCTGCGAGGAGAATCCGCGTAGTCCGCCGCTGCTGAACTGAGCGAGCACGCGCCAGTGGCGAGCTGATGAGGTATTCGTTGAGTCCGCTGAGTCCGCACGAGGCTGCGCGGTCTGGGACTGCCTTGAGGAGGTTCTGCTGCCTGGCGGACTGGGAGGAGTCCGTCACTACTGATCGAGCCCGCGCCAAACTGTGCGGGCTGAGGAGGTTGTCCGCCTGCTGGAGAGAAGCGGGTGCTGGAGGCTGAGGAATGGCGGGCTGCATAGCGAATCCGTTGAGTCCGCGAAGTCCGCATCTGCTGACGAGCTGAGTTCGCCGAAGATGAGGCCTGCTGTTGCTGAGGAGTTGGAGCTGAGGTTCATCAACGTAGGCGGACTGGAAGGTTTGACTGCACTTCGAGTCCGCCCAACTCGCGATGAACTGGATGTTGTTGCTGGTCTTTACGGGTAGCCGGGGAGCTGGAGCGTCCGCACTCCTTAGGCGGATTGATGAAGCTGGCTGCCTATACTGCTGGAGTCCGCCATTGTCGAATGGAGCTTGCCGCACCTACTGGGTGACAAGGAATGGGCGAACTGCCGGACTGACGAGGCAGGCCGCGCATGTTGGCGAGGTGGAAACGGGGGTAGCTGTCTGGCGGCCTAGAGGCAGGTCGCAACTTTTGTTTGGCGGTTTGAGCGGTCTGGGCGGATAAACATTTGAGTCCGGCAAAGGGGTCTCCTGTTGAGAAAAGCTGCGGTTAAGCTGATAAGGGGCGCGGCCTGCATGGGAGGACTGCAGAAGCAGTCCGCGACACCTGCCGACCCAAAGGAACAACGCGCGGCCTGGGCGGTCAGACCGCTGAGACCGCCCAAGCCGTGCGGCCTGAGCGGACAGGGAAAAAGCTGTCCGCCCCACCTAGGGCGTCGCGACCTCCGGGAAGAACTCGGAGCAGGCCGCGACTAGCGAGCTGTCCGCCTTGGGAAGGATCGCCGATTTCGGGGTTAACATAATCCCCTTAGTTTTTTAAGTTCCGAAGAAAATTTCGAAAAAGTTGGAGACCCACGAAAATCGTGATCCACCCCAAAGGAAGGTAGGGGGCAAAGATAGATAGAACCTGATGTCTCCCTTAGGAGTTTGGTGCTGCCTGTCTTTTTCATGCAAGAGGAAAGTTAGTGTAGGCATGTATGGAAGGTACACCTTGTGTGTACTTGGGTTTGCCTTTGCAAAACGAAGAAGATATGAGAGTAAAGAAAGAAAAACGAGCTACAAGTACCTGAAAGGAACTTGCAAGTCTTTGCTGGTTTCTACAAAAGAGAAGTTAGAAGCAAATATGGGAGTAAAGAAAGAAGCCGCAAATACCTGAATGCAACTTGCAGGCTTCTGCTGGTCTCTGCAAGAAGAGTGTTAGAAGCAGACATAATATATGAAAGTTGCAAGTACCTGAAGGGGACTTGCAAACGTTTGCTGCTTTCTGCAAAAGATGTTAGAAGCAAATATGGGATATGAAAGTTGCAAGTATCTGTGAAAAAACTTGCAGGTGCTTGCTAATCACTGCAAAGAGAAGAGTGAAGAGCAGACATAACATATGAAAGTAGCTTGCAAGTACCTGTGAAGAAACTTGCAAGTGTCTGCTGATCTCTGCAAGAAAAAAGTTAGGAGCAGATATGATATATGAAAGACTAAGCTGCAAGTACCTGGATATGACTTGCAGGTGCCTGCTAACCACTACAAAGAGAAGAGTGAGCAACATACATAAAATAATGAGTTAAGCTACAAATACCTGGACGGAACTTGCAAATGTTAACTGTTGACGAGATAAGGTGGATATGACCAAATAGCAGAGGAAATGCCTGATGAACTCTGCTGATAATCGAATGGAGATCAAACCAGAGAAGTGATCTTCTTGCTATATTAGAGATGTCCTCAACATGAAGTCCAGATCAATAAGTCGAACGTTGACTGTTGATATGATATGATGAATATGATCAGATTAGCAGAAAAAAAACTTGAAGAATTCTGCCAATCTGGACAAGATTTCAAAAGCATAGTTTAATGATCAAGTAGAGTTAGATTCTTTGATCAATGATTGATGCCATTATTATTTGATAAGAGTAGTGAAGAGCTTATATAAGTAGAGAGCTTGTAAGTCATCATCTGATAGAGATAACGCAGACAACTCATATAAGATGAGCACAAACAAAGTGAATGTTTGCTAATCCTTTAGGTAGGTCGGATTTAACCTGTTCACCTGTGAAAAAGGCAGTTGATAACAAAGAGGACTAGCTATACTTCCTTGACAGAGCACAAATGGGAGACATGCACAAAATCCTAAGAAGGAAGCGGCAGATGCACTGCTCTCTTGCCTTGGGTACAATCATCACTGATCCATGAGACTAGTTGCGCAAGTGACCTAAAGCATTGCTTGTCTGTGGAAAGAGCAGTGGAATTGTGGATCCCGCGAAGGCACGGATTGAGAGTACCATAGAGTGTCCGACCATCACAGTCATGAGGTGATCAAAGAGACAAAGCTACGCTTGATCGCCATTGCTTGTCAAGCAAAGATCACCGTAACTGTAATGTATCTTTTACGAAGTACATCAGATCTAACACATGGGGCTCCCCTAGCGCACACTCTGTGTTAGATGTCGGTTAGGATCCGAAGTCTGAAGCCCAACATCGTAGATTGAACGACTCCCACTGCACATACACGAATACTCCTCACTGTATGTGGTCATAGCGATCGTGCCAGAGAACAATCTACGGAGGGAACAACAGAACTTGGCGATATCTCATTGGTTCAGCGATCTCTTTGGCAAAGAGAAAAATGGAGGAAGAAGCATTACAAGAAGGGAACTGTGTCAGTGTGAGATCCCTGAGATAAACTTTATTGAAAAACATGAAGGAGCACTTAGAAGTGCTTTGTAAAGAAAATGTTTGAAAACATAAAGAGTAAAGTAAGGGTAACCGATAATGGGTGTGAGGAGCTTTGAGGACTCATGGATGTGATGGGTCACCCTTCTGGAGCAGATGTTGAATTTTACCCTCCTTCAGCATTTCCTGCACTAATCGTCGAAGAGCTCTGCAATCCTCTGTTGCATGACCCTTTTCTTTGTGATACTCACAGTATTGGTCAGAGTTTTTGACCTTTCGATCAACAAGCTGAGAAGACCCCATGTTGCTTACTTTGCTCTTTATGATGCGAGTTGCCTCACCCAATGTACTATCAACTTCGGATCCTTTGCGTAGGAAGAGACGTTGACGACTTCGGAAACATCTTCCTTTCTTTGCTTGTGATTGAAGACACTTTTGGGGAGACTTTGGAGGTTGTCCGGTAGGGAGCAAAACTTCTGGGCCTCTCTTCCTCTCAGTTGGAAGTTCAGGTAACTTCGTTGGATGATTGGAGGTGCACACAGTGGTTTGAGGGCTGAGTTTGCAGACACTCTCGCTTTGCTTGGTAACTGTAAGCTGCACAACGACTGTGGCCTGGCTGGATGGATAACTTGCCAGATAAGCATAAGGACCAACTGACAAAAAAGTTGGCATATTAAAATGTGAATTCCCCACTGCTGGATTGACTGTAGCAACCAGTGCTACTACATGTTGAGAGTCTAGTCGCCGAATTATAATGGCTAGGGTGTCATTGATTGCTGTTATCTGCAGGGAAGTTTCCTGACGTGTCAACAAGAGGGCTTGCCAGAGAGCGTCTTCACTTGTACGAGGAATGTCTTGAGGAAGTTGGCGGTCTGACATGAGTAACCGTTGATTTTCACCGTCTTTTCGGATCTGAAGGTCGCTTGTTAACTGTTGATGCACGAAAACGACACCGCCTAGTTAATACGGAGGAGTGTTCGGTCTCACAAGCTAGGAGAGGAAGAGGATGAAGGTTGCGGGGTTGAGGAAAAGAGGAAGCTTCTGAGTGCTCGAGAGTGGAGCAAACACTTGTCAAAGGGTTGCGGTGATAGAGGAGAGGGTTGCTGAGAGCAGCCAGGAAGGCTGATGAGAAGGGGAGGAGGAGGTTGATCAGGAGCTGTCGAGCAGACGATTACTATGACAGTTGTGCTTGCAGGTTGGTGCCGAGGGAGCTGAGTTGAGCTGAGAAAGAGGAGGAGGGGGGGGGGGGGGGGGGGTGCTAACAGCGGCAACAACAGACTTCGCCCGCCGCGGCTTGAATGCCACTCTTGCGACGAGCTTTCCTTTGATTAATATCGAGTTATTACAGCTTGCAATGCACCTTTACAAGAAAACAAATAAAGGGGTACAACGGGGAAGCTGGCGGCTAAGGAAGGAAATGCCAGAAAAGGAGGCCGCGCAGACTGAGCTTGGAGGCCGGCAGACCGCACGGTTAAGGGAAGAACAGAGACCGCGCGGACTGGAGAGCCAGGTCGGCAGGCCGCACGACTAAGGGCAGGGAAGGAGGTGCAGACTGAGAAGAGGAGTCCGCAGGGGTTGACTGCTTGAGCTTGCTGTGGGCTGTCTTCGGGCGTAAGCACCTTGGCGATGATGTGACCCCCCTCAAATGAGAGGCATGAGGGTCTATTTATAGGCCCGAGGAGGTAACGGCTTTCGGTGACGTTACCCCCAGTGAGACGGTAACTAGAGCGAGAAGAGGAAGGAGTCCGCCGAGTCCGCAACAGGCCGTGCGGACTGGGGCTTGCTTCTGGAACTGGTACTACTGATGACAGACTGGGAAGAGTCCGCCCGGACTGAGCTGATCGAGTCCGCGCGAAGGTTGCGCGGGCTGAGGGACTATCTACCCGCTGCTGGGAAGCGGAGCTGGAAGCTAAGTGGCGGACTGCGAGGAGAATCCGAGGAGTCCGCCGCTGCTGAACTGAGCGAGCACGTGCCAGAGACGAGCTGATGAGGTATTCACTGAGTCCGCTGAGTCCGCACGAGGCTGCGCGGTCTGGGATTGCCTTGAGGAGGTTCTGCTGCCTGGCAGACTAGGAGGAGTCCACCACTACTGATCGAGCCCGCGCCAAACTGTGCGGGCCGAGGAGGTTGTCCGCCTGCTGGAGAGAAGCGGGTGCTGGAGGCTGAGGAATGGCGGGCTGCATAGCGAATCCGCTGAGTCCGCGGAGTCCGCATCTGCTGACGAGCTGAGTCCGCCGAAGATGAGGCCTGCTGTTGCTGAGGAGCTGGAGCTGGGGTTCATCAACGTAGGCGGACTGGAAGGTTTGACTGCACTTCGAGTCCGCCCAGCTCGCGATGAACTGGATGTTGCTGCTGGTCTTTGCGGGTAGCCGGGGAGCTGGAGCGTCCGCACTCCTTAGGTGGACTGATGAAGCTGGCTGCCTATGCTGCTGGAGTCGGCCATTGTCGAATGGAGCTTGCCGCACCTGCTGGGTGACAAGGAATGGGCGACCTGCCGGACTGACGAGGCAGGCCGCGCATGTTGGCGAGGTGGAAACGGGGGTAGCTGACTGACGGCCTGGAGGCAGGTCGCCACTTTTGTTTGGCGGTTTGAGCGGTCTGGGCGGAAAGACATTTGAGCCCAGCAAAGGGGGCTCCTGTTGAGAAAAGCTGCGGTTAAGCTGATAAGGGGCGCGACCTGCAGGGGCGGACTGCAGAAGCAGTCCGCGTCACCTGCCGACCCAAAGGAACAACGCGCGGCCTGGGCGGTCAGACCGCTGAGACCGTCCTAGCTGTGCGACCTGAGCGGACAGGGAAAAAGTTGTCCGCCCCACCTAGGGCGTCGCGACCTCTGGGAAGAACCCGGAGCATGCCGCGACTAGCGAGCTGGCCGCCTTGGGAAAGATCGCCGATTTTGGGGTTAATAGTACGATTTTGAACTTTTATATTAAAATCGGTTGGTACAGCTCCGAAAAGATGGAGACGTTCAACCCCTCTATTCACACTTCTAGATGGATCATAAATAACACTCGCCCATAAATGTACCCACCAATAGCAACCACGTTCAATAATATATTCTTAAAATATTTAATGCAATCAAATAGTAAGTTTTTAACTCTCTTGTGTAGTTGTGTAGTAGGTTTTGTTGGAAAGAATCCTTGCCAAATCCTTGCCAAATCCTTGCCAAAATATTAGTATAAATTTGTTTCCTATGCTATGTTAGGAAATATTAGGTGTCATGGGGTGGCCTCATTAAGAGGTTTTTAATTTCAGTTTTTATCTCTTTCCTTGTAAAGTTTTATGTGCCATTTTGGCCTCCTTGTAAAGCTCTATTTAAGCAAAGGATTAATAAGAATGAAGGCAAGCTTTCCTGCCACCAAAACCATTGTGTTCACGTGATTTTCCACAGCCCACCGATAGTTTTCCACAAGTGGTATCAGAGGGAGGTTCCGATCGTGACCTGAAAATGACGGGGAAGAAGGCTGACGCGAGCACCTCGAGTGACGACGCCGTGATCCAAAGGGTGATTCGTGAGGTGGGCAGCGGGACTAGCTACCCCCCCACCCCCGTCCTCACCAAGACCAATTACTCCGATTGGGCGCTCCTGATGAAGGTGAAGTTAAGGGCGCGGGCTCTCTGGCACGTCATTGAAGGAGCCGGCGCCGATCCGCAGGAGGAAATGATGGCGCTCGATGCCCTGTGCGGCGCGGTACCACCGGAGATGGTGCCGACGATCGCCAAGAAGGCAACGACCAAGGAAGCCTGGGACGCAATCGCGACCATGAGGGTCGGGGATGATCGTGTGAAGAAGTCGACAGCACAGCAGATGCGACGGAAGTTCGACCTCGCCACGTTCGACGACGGCGAGACCGTCGAGGACTATGCGCTGCGCCTAACCAACATGGCGGCGCACCTCGCCACGCTCGGATAAAACCTTCCGGAGGTCGAGATCGTCGCCAAGATCCTCCGTAGCCTGCCACCCAACTTCAAGCAGATAACGATCGCGATCAAGACGCTGTTGGATGTGTCGACCATGACGGTCGCTGAGTTGGTGGGGCGGCTCAAGGAGGCGGAGGAGACGTTCGAGGAAGCACCGGCATCGCTGCAGCATGAAGGGAAGTTGTACCTCACGGAGGAGGAGTGGGACGCGCGGCGAAAGAAGCGCGAGGCGGAGAACCACTCCGGCGGCGGTGCCAGAGGCGGCGGCAGCGCGAATAGGGGAGGAAGACCCGGGCGCAGCCGTGGGCGCGGTGGTTCGGGTGGGCCGCCTAATTCAAATCGGCCCACCGGCGACGAGTGCAGACGCTGCGGGAAGATGGGCCATTGGGCCCGTGAATGCAAGTCTAAGCCCAGGCGGGAGCAGGCCCACATAGCATACGAGGAAGAGGAGGCCTCTCTCCTGTTAATAAAATCGTCCCCAAACCCAGACACCACACCGAGAATCGATCCGCTGCTGCAGGAGGCAAGCCGGGAGCATGGAGATAGCAGATCTGGGGAGGAGTCGATGGGATCGGTCGGCAATGTCGAGATCCGGGAGCAAAAGGTGTTCACCCAACTTGGAGAGGAGAAGGAGCGGGAGGCGGAGACCTGGGTCCTGGACACCGGCGCCACCAACCACATGTCTGGATCCAGGGCCGCCTTCGCGAGGCTGGACACGGAGGTGCTCGACACCGTGCTGTTCGGCGACGACTCGGTGGCGCGGATCGAAGGCCGGGGCACCGTCACGTTCCTGTGCAAGAATGGCGAGCTTCGCTCGTTTTCTGGGGTGTACTTCATCCCCCGACTGACGACGAACATCCTCAGCATCGACCAGCTCGATGAGGGCGGCTACACGGTGGATCTCGACGCTGGGGTGATGAGAATCCGCAAACCCGGTGGACAGCTGCTAGCGAAGGTGATTCAGACGGCAAACCGTCTATACCTGCTGCGCATCAAAGTGGCGCTGCCGTCATGCCTGGTGGTGCGCGGGCGTGGGGACGAGCTGGCGTGGCGCTGGCACGAACGGTTCAGCCACGTCAACATAGCGGCACTCAGGAAGCTGGCTCGGGAGGAGCTAGTGCGTGGCCTGCCGGAGCTCGGCAAGTCGATCAGCTGTGCGAGGCATGCCTAGCGGGGAAGCAGAGGCGCATTTCCTTCCCGGCGCTGACAGAGTACCGGGCTCAGCAGCGGTTGGAGTTGGTGCACGGTGACTTGTGCGGGCCCATTACGCCGGCGACGCCCAGAGGAAACAAATACTTCTTACTACTAGTGGACGACCTCAACAGGTATATGTGGGTAGCCGCGATTCCTTCAAAAGATCATGCTGCAGCCGCCATCAAGGAGATCCAGGCGCGAGCGGAAGGCGAGTCCGGCGTCAAGCTGACGGCGCTCCGGACCGACCGCGGCGGCGAGTTCACTTCGGCCGAGTTCGCAGAGTACTGCGCGGCTGAGGGCGTGCATCGTCAACACACTGCGCCATACAGCCCACAGCAAAATGGCGTCGTCGAGCGCCGGAACGGCACGGTGGTGGCAACTGCAAGGAGTATGCTGAAGGCAAAGGGCTTGCCCGGTTGGTTCTGGGGTGAGGCAGTAAGCACTGCCATTTACATACTGAATCGGTGCCCGACGAAGAGCATGGACGGGATGACACCGTTCGAGGCATGGCACGGGAAGAAACCAGCGGTGCACCACCTCAGGACGTTCGGGTGCATCGCATACGTCCGGAACACGACGCCGAATTTGAAGAAGCTCGACGACCGCGGCCGCAAGATGATCTTCATTGGCTATGAGCGCGGCTCCAAGGCGTACCGCACATATGATCCCACTACAAAGCGCGTCCATGTGACACGCGACGTGGTGTTTGACGAGCAAGCCCAGTGGGACTGGGGCACCGACATCGAGCCAAGCGGCGGCAACGATGTCTTCACGGTGGAGTATGCGACCATGGAGCAGGCAGTGCAAGAGGCTGATGATGCTGGAAGAGGTGTACCGGGAGAGCAGTCGCCACTCCCCGGCGCGGCCAGTGGCGAACTGGAGCCCAGCTCACCGGACGGCATCGACGACGACAACCTCAACGTGGACCACGACGATGACGGGCCTCTCCGCTTCCGCGACGTCTGCGACATCATCGGACCGGCCTCGCCGCCTGGTTTCGCACCGCTCGCGCTGACGGTCGAAGAGCTGCACGCGGTAAGCGCCGACGAGCCCGCCTCATTCGCCGAGGCTGAGGGCAGCCCCAGCTGGAGGAAGGCAATGATGGAGGAGATTGAGTCCATCAAGGAGAATGGCACTTGGCACCTCGCCGACCTCCCACCCGGACACAAGGCGATCGACGTGAAATGGGTGTTCAAAGTGAAGAGGGATGAGCATGGGGCGGTGTCCAAACACAAGGCGCGTCTCGTGGTAAAGGGCTACGCGCAACGGCACGACATCGACTACGACGAAGTGTTCGCGCCGGTGGCCCGGCTCGACTCCGTGCGCCTGCTCATCGCACTTGCGGCACACAAGGGGTGGGAGGTACACCACATGGACGTCAAATCGGCGTTCCTGAACGGCGATCTACAGGAGGAGGTCTACGTCGAGCAGCCGGCGGGTTTCATAATCACCGGCAAGGAGCACATGGTGCTCAAACTTCGGAAGGCGTTGTACGGCCTGCATCAAGCTCCGCGCGCCTGGAATGCAAAGCTGGACGACACGCTGGTATCGCTCGGCTTCAGGAGGAGTCCGTCGGAGCACGCCATCTACATCAGGCGAAATGGCGACGCTCAGCTGGTAGTCGGGGTCTATGTCGATGACCTTGTGATCACCGGCTCAAGCCCCAGCGACATCAACACTTTCATCAAGAAGGAGATGGCGGTCGTTTTCAAGATGAGCGACCTCGGCCTGCTTCACTACTACCTCGGTATTGAGGTAAAGCAGAGCGCGAGGGGGGGGATCTCTCTAAGTCAAGGCGCCTATGCCGGCAAGATCTTGGAGAGGAGCGGCATGACCGGGTGCAATCCCTGTCAAGTGCCCATGGAGGCACGCCTGAAGCTGAGCAAGCTTAGTACGCATCCGTCGGTCGACGCAACAAAGTACAGGAGCATTGTGGGGAGCCTCAGGTATCTGGTTAACACTCGCCCGGATCTAGCGTTTGCGGTTGGATACGTTAGCCGGTTCCTGGAGGATCCGCGGGAGGACCACTTCACCGCGGTAAAGCACATCCTGCGTTATGTGGCAGGGACTCAAAATTGGGGACTCTGGTTCGGCAGGAAGGAGGAGGGCGAAGCCAAGTTGACTGGTTTCAGTGACAGCGATTATGCTGGAGGTGTCGACGCCAGCAAGAGCACGACGGGGGTGATCTTCTTCCTTAACAACAGTTCGATCACTTGGCAGTCCATGAAGTAGAAAGTGGTGACTCAATCAAGCTGTGAGGCGGAGTACATAGCAGCTGCCAATGCTGCTAGTCAAGCATTATGGCTCAGTCGGGTGTTGGCAGAAGTGTAGGGAACAACACCGAAGGCACCAATGCTGCGGGTGGACAACCAGTCCGCCATTTCGTTAATCAAGAATCCAGTACTCCATGGACAAAGCAAGCATATTCGAGTAAAATACCATTTCGTCCGGGAGTCTGCTGAAGAGGGCCTGATTAGTGTGAAATTCATCAGGAGCGAGGAACAACTGGGCGACATCCTCACAAAGCCGCTCGGTAAGACCAAGTTTCATGAAATAAGGTCAAAGATCGGCCTCATCAATATTAACAGCAAGCATGGCAAGGCTTAGGAGGAGAATGTTGGAAAGAATCCTTGCCAAAATATTAGTATAAATTTGTTTCCTTGTTTTCTATGCTATGTTAGGAAATATTAGGTGTCATGGGGTGGCCTCATTAAGAGTTTTTTAATTTCAGTTTTTATCTCTTTCCTTGTAAAGTTTTATGTGCCATTTTTGGCCTCCTTGTAAAGCTCTATTTAAGCAAAGGATTAATAAGAATGAAGGCAAGCTTTCCTGCCACCAAAACCATTGTGTTCACGTGATTTTCCACAGCCCACCGATAGTTTTCCACAGGTTTAGGGTTTAGGTTCAATATCATGCTCAAAATATTCTTAAAATGTATGCTAAAAACCGCAGTGCAAAAAATCATACCGAATCGAAACCGCACTGCATAATTTCGGTGCGATTTTGCTCGGACCAAGACCTCGCCCTTGTGATGCGGTTGCATCTTGGGCCAAAGCCAAACCGTATCGCATGCAGCTCTAGAAAAAATAATTTTGATTTGGACAAATTTGGAAGAAGCCCAGTATCAAACAGAAGATGATGCATGCAAATTAAGAGCAAGTCTTCCTTTGCTTTGGAATTTCAACTATATAATGTGGTTATATTGATAAGAGCCAACATCCTCCAACAACAAAGTCTCTAGGCTCTAGATTTACACTTCGATCACAATTGATCATGGAGTTCTCCCCACAAATATTTTATGTATCAGTAGTCCTATTCCTTCTCCCAAACTTAGGTGACGAGTCTTCCTTTCTCCCTGTCATAATATGTAGATTTTATAGCTTCACTGTGTGTGTACATGAGCATCTTCGCACAGGTTGCGCCCGTGCTCCATGCTCTCTGGCGGACTTTGGCCGCATCCAGGCGGGCTTTGCCAGTGCTTGATGCTCAGGGCGGCCTTCGGCCGCATAGAAGTGTGTTTCGCCCGCTTCAATGCAATTCACCAGCTCGGCGTCGCACCCGCCACTCGCAGCCCCCCAAAGTGCAACGCCGAGCTGGTGGATTGCGTCAAAGCGGGCAAAACCCGCTTCAATGCGGCCGATGGCCGCCCTGAGCATCATGCACGGGCGAAGCCCGCCTGGATGCGACTGAAGCCCGCCCGAGAGGATCGAGCACGAGCGTAACCCGTGCGAAGATGCTTGTGTGTGTGTGTGTATATATATATATACAAACACACATGTATAAATGGAAATCCGCGTTACGCGGATTTCCAATTTATCCGCCCCAAAGTGCTTCGGGAGCCGCGAGTGGCGGGTACGACGCCGAGCTGGTGCATTGCGTCGAAACGGGCGACTATGCGGCCGAAGGCTGTCCGAAGCATCAAGCACGGGCGAAGCCCGTGCGCAAGCGGGCGAAGCCCTCCTGTTGCGGACGAATGCCGCCTGAGAACATCGAGCACGGGCGTAGCCGGTGCGAAGATGCTCATATATTATATTCTATTTTTTTTTAATATATATATATATATATATATAATTATATAATTATATATTTGTAAGTATATTACCGTAATATTGTTTTTGTAAAATATTGTTTTTGTAATTTATTTTATTGTGAAACTAATATGTTTATATATATTTATAATTTTGAATTATTTTTGTAATTTTGAATTGTTTATATATATAAATAATTCAAAATTAAAAAATAATTTAAAATTATAAATTTTTATAAATATATAGTCTAACACTAAAATAAATTAAAAAAATAATATTATATTATATATAATATTATAATAATATATTATATTATTAATAATATTATATATACTATTATTTATATTATATTATATATTAATAATATATAATATTATTTATCTATACTAATATACGAGTATTTTCGCACGGGCTATGCCAGTGCTCGATGTTCTCGGGCGGTATTCAGCCGCATCAGGCAGACCTCGCCCGCCTGCTCACGGGCTTCGCCCGTGCTTGATGTTTTGGGTGGTCTTTGACAGCATAGAAGCGGGTTTCGCCCGCTTCCACGCAATCCACCATCTCGGCGCCGCACCTGCCACACGCGGCTCACGAAGCCCTCTGGTTATTTGATTTTGCTCCGGCGGGCCGCGAGTGGCGGGTGCTGCGCCGAGATGGTGGATTGCGTGAAAGCGGACGAAGCCCGCTTCTATGTGGCTGAAGACCACCCAAAGCATCAAGCACGGTCGAAGCCTGTTCACAGGCGAGCGAAGACCGCCTTGCGGCCGAAGGCCGCCCGAGAGCATCGAGCACGGGCATAGTCCGTGCGAAAGTTGTCAACATGAAAGTGATCAAATGTTTCTCATTTGAAAACCTGATCAACATGAAAGTTGTAGATCTCGATGAGATCTACAACTTAATCGAGATCTACAACTTTCATGTTAATCACTTTTTCAAATTAAGCCGTTCATGCCCCTGATTTGTGCCCGAAAATGCCACTTCCGCACATTGTACGAACGCGCGGTTGCGGAAGAGGCATTTTTCGGGGCCCAAATAGAGAGCCTAAACGGCTTCATTTGAAAAAGTGATCAACATGAAAGTTGTATGTTGATCACGTTTTCAAATGAAGCCGTTTAGGGGGTCTAAATCCAGAAATACCGTATTCGCGCTATAATTTTCTAAAATACGTATTCGCGATATATATATATATAATTATTTATAATAAATAATATTATTTTAATTTATATTTATATTATACTAGCATCTTCGCACGGGCTACGCCCGTGCTCGATGCTCTCGAGCGGCCTTCGGCCGCAAC
This sequence comes from Platanthera guangdongensis, assembly GCA_039583875.1. Classification (NCBI taxonomy): domain Eukaryota; kingdom Viridiplantae; phylum Streptophyta; class Magnoliopsida; order Asparagales; family Orchidaceae; genus Platanthera; species Platanthera guangdongensis. The sequence goes on along the minus strand of CM077160.1, from coordinate 174,196,153 downwards.
AGGCGGGCTTCGCCCGCCTGCGCACGTGCTTCGCCCGCCTGCGCACGTGCTTCGCCCCTGCTTGATGATTCAGGTGGATTTTGCCCGCATAAAAGTGGGCTTCGCCCGCTTCCATGCAATCCACTATCTCGGCGCCGCACCCGCCACTCGCGGCCCCCAGACCATATATATATATATATATATATATATATATATATATATATACAATTTTTTATTATGTGACCAACATATCTTTACTTAGTAGAAAGGTAACTTCTTCCAATTTCAACAAAAAAGAAAGGTAACTTCTTTATTTAATATAGATATAGATATATTTATATATTTTTCCCGTATATTTTTTCCCCAGCTCTGACGTCCCCCCTCTTTCCAATGCCGTCGGCGGCCTGACCGGCGCCCACCGACGGGTTCGCCGGATTCCATATATGTTTGAGACATACCGAACTTTAATTTTTGATTATTGGGATCTGCTTCAAACTAAAATCCTACCGCTACATGAGAGGAAGAGACAGAGGGAGAGGTGAGAGAGAGGGCGAGGAGAGAGAGGGAGAGATACAGAGGAATATGGAGAGAAAGAGAGCGAGAACTTAATATTTTTACGTCAAAACTTAAATATTTTTACAAAATAAAAATTGTAATATTGATTTATATTTTTTTATGGTCATTTTGAGTACTTGTATGTTTATATTGTGGGTGTTGTCTGCCTTGATGTAGGCGCAACCTGCCTTGATGTGGTCACAGTCCGCCTTGATGCGGTCGCAACCCGCAACGACGCATCGAGCACGAGCAAAGCCCGTGGGGAGGCGGGCAACGTGAGACCCAGATTCTGGGTCTCACGCGCAAGGTCACCGCCAGCAGTGGCCCTGCCCGCTGGCCGCTGGAAGATTCTCGGCGAGTTCGCCGGGGACCGGCGAACCCGTCGGTGGGGACCGGGCTGGCTGCCAGCGGCTCCGCCGCTAACGACAGTGAATTTTTTTTTAAAAAAAACATCACGCTCGCGACGGACATGCTGCACTGTAGAAGGGGTAAATATCTTTATGTATATGTATGATATATATATATATATATATATATATATATATATATATATATATATATATATATATATATATATATATATATATATATATATATATATATATATATGAAAGTAAGAGTTAGATCTGAAATACTGTAGAGGGGGGGTGAATAGAGTATGCTTAAAAATTATTAAGAGCTATTACAACTTTGCTGTAAATTAAAAGTGCAGAATTAATAAACTACCAAGCAATAAAACTAAAGCACAAGCACATCAAGAACAAATGAAAAGGACGCAACCAGTCGACACAAGAATTTTATAGTGGTTCCCCAACCTGGGTACATCCACTCTTCTACCACCCTTGGTAGGAATCCACTCAGATTTTTGATCAGGTGCTCAAAAACCAACCTAAGTCTTTTGATCAGGAGACTTGCAACCAAGGAATCACTTTTGAAGGGAGATGACAACCCTTTATACAGTGGGGGTGAGAGATGATGTTGTCTTCTCTTTCTCAATATACAACTGAGAAAACTGTGGATTGATTATAACTTATGGCTCCCCCTGAGATGTAGAATGGATCAGGGAAAAAATAAGAGCTAAGCTTCAGGGTGATAGGTCTTCAAGCTGAATCCTTGACCAACTATAATCTTCAGGAACTTTTTTGACAGATGAGAGTGATGTTGTCTTTTTGAAGTGTCCTGGAGTACTTGAAGAAAGAAGGCCACCCGAGAGCATCGAACACGGGCGAAGCCCGCCTGTTGCGGCCGAAGGCCACCCGAGAGCATCGAGCACGGGCGTAGCCCGTGCGAAGATGCTCGTATATAGTGCACGCCTGAACAGACGCTGTGTGCACTCCCAACGCTTGGACAGGCGTTGAGTTCACTCTCAACGCATGAATAGGCGTTGAGTGCACTGAACGCCCCCGGCGTTGAGTGCACTCAACGCCCTTGAGATTATTTAATTAAATTATTTTAAAAAACAAAAATTAAAAACAATCGTGGAAACAACCCCTCCTGTTCCGCTTCCGCCTGCCCGGTCCCGTTTCCCTCTGCCGCCGCCGGCGACCTGTCTGGTGCCCACCGGGTGGTTTGCCGGCCTCCAGCGAACCCGCCGGTGGCTGCCCGGCGACGAGCGGGCAGGGCCATCGCCGGCGGGGGCCCTGCCCGTGAGCCGTAAACTGGGGCTTACGGGCAGGGCCACCGCCGGCGGGGGCTTTGTCCTTTCGCCAGCCGGACAACACCCGGCGAGTTTGCCGAAGGTCGGCGAACCCACCGGTTTGGGCCGGGAAGGCCGCTGTCGTCTCTGCCGGAGATGCCGTGGTGAAACTGTGAAGGCGCAGGGGGCAAATGTAAAGCTGCAGGGGTATTTTCGGAAGAACAAATGTAACCGACTCCGACTACTGTAGCAATCCTGCGTTTACGTTTATATTAATAATATATATATATATATATATATATATATATATATTATATATATATATATATATATATATATATATATATATATATATATAAATAATTAATATGATTTTATTTTGCCTGTCTAAAGTTCCTGAACTTGAAGAGCTTTTTAAAATCTGTCCCTAAATTTTTGTTAGCATGAAATAAGTCCAATTGTTAATAACTTTTTAAAATCAGCATCTAGCTATACCAGTTAATATATATATTAAAAAATTGATAATTTTATTGTGATCTCAAACATATTTACAATTGTTGATTTGCTTGTTTGAAGAGAGCGCGACACGTGGTGGTGATGGCTGCTTTTATATGTCGTTTAGCTATACCCTGCCGAGAATGTGTACTCCGGCTGAATGTAGAGCATATTGCAATGTTTGGAACACGAGAATTGGACGAGCACATCCAGGTTGCCAGGTGACACAACGCGGCTGCGATGCGGAAGGCGCGACATGCAGATGTGAAATCTGCCCTTTGGACCAGCCTCCTGGAGCACCAATGGTCAACTGCTATCAGACCGAGAATTACCGTCTATTCCTGGGCTATAATGGTTATAAAGTTGGGCTTTAGGGTCTGTTTGGTAAAGCTGTGGCGGTGCAGGAAGCAGTGGTGGGAAACAGTGGTGTATGAATCAGCTGTTTTGCAGTGGTGAAAAAATTTATGAAACTGTTTGGAAAACTGTATTTACAGTGCTGTGTGAAACAGTGATGCAGAATTAAACAGTGGTGCAAGAATTAAACAGTGATAGTAATAATTAAATAATCAAGAGAGTTTAAGAAATCTAAAAATAAAAAATAATTGTTCGGCATTTATTTTATTTCATTATAAAATTAAATATATTAATATTGATGGGGTTCCCCAAAATATGTTCGGACGAGCCAAAAATTTTTAAACGGCCGTCGAAACACACGTATGCGCGCTCGACTCGCTCACGAGCTAGGACGTCAGAACACACGTATTCCCAAAATAATTAGAATGTTGAAATGTTTTAATTATAAATTAATATAAGTTTTATTTATGTATTAATGAGGCTCTCCCTAGAGATTTTCAAACCAAACATGCTCCGATTCGGGGTTACGACGATCCAATTTTCAAGGCGGACGATCATCAACATTAATAATAAAATATTAATATATATTAATTAAAATATTAATACATAAATAAACATTTTGCAGTACTAGAACGGTTCGTTTTCATCCGATTCTCGCATAATTTCGAGTACGTTCAGTATTCCAAACGGACGTTAGGACGCACGTATGCGCACTCGATTCACTCACGAGCTAGGACGATTCAATTTTGACCGATTCATGAGCTTCTTGCGTGCCCCGCAAAAAAAAATATTAAACAATTAAACATTAATTAATTATTAAACATTTAAAAATTATTATATTAATGTTTTAATTAATTACCAAAAAACAATAAATATTAATTATAATTTATTAAATATTAATTAATTATGTTATTAAATATTAATATAAATTTTATATAATATAAAATTTATATATTAATAATATAATATATTAAAATAATATTATAAATTAATATATAATATATATTAATATTTTAATATAAATTAATATAAATTAATATATATATTAATATATAAATTATAAAAAACAGCGCTGCAGCCCCAAAAAGGGCTGCAGCGCTGCCGCTGCCGCTGGGGGCGGTGGCTTCTTGCCACCGCCCTCGCCAAACAAATTGTTTGGCGGAGCGGCAGCAAAATCAGCGGCATGCCGCTGTGCTGCCGCTCCGCCAAACAAGACCTTAGTTTCCGTTTGGCACTGTGGCGGCGGTCATGAACACGGAGGTTAAATTGTCATTGTTAACGTCAATTTAAGAAATTTCATCCACTTTTATATATGTTCAAATGGATGGTGTTTGTTAGGCGATCCTTAACGAATGACGTTTTAACTCATGCGTTTACGACCATATCAAACTGAGCCTAATTGTCTGTCTACATACATGGAGCTAGGCTTGCATGTGCTCTGTTGCAGTCTTTTTCTTGGTAATAAAAAATGGTGATGAATTGATGATCATCATCGTAACACTACATCATATCTTGCATATGACAGAGCTCAAAAATCGCTACTGTATATAAAAGCATCGCTACTGTAGGGCTACAGTAGCGGTTGTGCGTGTGTTGCATCTGTTGCCGTGATCTTATGGTATGGTAGCGGTTACCCAATGTATTGTGGTATTCTCGCAACCGCTACTGTAGGTACATCTATTGTAGCGGTTATGGTTTTTAATGGTAGCGATTATTTTATTTAATGGTAGCGATTATTTCATTACTATAGGTTCTCTATGGTAGCGTTTATACTTGCCTTTGACAACATTTTTGATTTTCTATGGTAGCAGTTATTCTCATATATAACAACGGCTTTTATTGTCAATGACAACGATTATGATGATTAATAGTAGCAGTTTTCAGTGGTAGTTATTATGCCTAACTGTATATGGTCACAATTAATATTGTTTTTAATTGTTGCGATTAATGGTTTCAAGCCACCGTTTATCCAAAATTGAAATACCCCAATCAATAATGGAGAAAAAACATAAAATGTATCCATGCATTCAGATTCAATATCCATACATCATCATATATACATCGAATTAAAAGATGGACACAATTCAAAAAGTACAAACAAATATTCATATATAACTTCTCCAACTTATTAATACCATCAATACATATTAATATCGATCCAATTACTACAATATTTAGCACAAAAAGCACAAAAAGCACAAAAAGCACAAAAATATCATCAATCTCTGACTTCACCCAAGCTCTCACACCGAATTAAAGCTAAAGAATTTACATTCTAATATAACAAGGTTTGCTGGTTTGCTTTCATTCTAATCAAATTAACCAAGCCCCTCATTCTACGATTGGGATCATTTTAGCATGCTGTGAGAGACACCAACAGCAAAAGAGAGCCAAGAGTTCCCTCATGCCCTAAATCCTATTAAGAACTCAATGCAAAACAGAGGTCAATGCTTGATGCAAGTAAGAAACTCAGACACCCAAATCAAAGACAAACAACAGTTGTAGAAATGGGGTGATCGTGAAAGAGGAATACATAATATTCTCCAACTGCAACTAATAAATGAGGGGCAAGCAAGCTCCAAACGCAGCAGCTATTCAACACATTTGAAAGAGCTGGAACAACAACAAATCTCTATTCCTCTCTTACATGTATGTATCAAACAAAAACAAGACATTAACAAATTTGCTGAATCAGTTCATCCTATTGTGGATCCATGTAATTACATTCAATTCCTGTCGGTGATGACAGCTTTTATATGTCGTTTAGCTATACCCGGCCGAGAATGTGTACTCCGAGTGATTGTAGACATTATTGCAATGATTGGAACAATAAGCTTACAGGTTGCCGTGTGACACAACACGGCTGCGATGAGAAACGCTTGACATGCAGATGTGAAATCTGCCCTTTCAACCAGCCTCCTGGAGCACCAATGCACAAATGCTATCAGACCAGGTATTACCATCAAATCCTGAAGAATAATGGTCATAAAGATGGGCTTTAGTCTCCGTTTGGGCACGGTAGTGGTGGTCATGAACACGGAGGTTAAATTGTCATTTGTTAATGTCCACCTAAGAAACTTCATTCACTTTTATATAAGAATTGTTATTGGTACCGCATAAATGAATATTTGTAACCCATTGATATTTGTACCCGAATTGAATATTTGTACCCATAATTGATATCTGTACTCATACATAATAATATTGAGAAAACGATAAGGTCTCCTGAGAGGCGTTAGCCGTGCCCGCACACCATGCATGAGGTGCGAATATCCAAACCTTCCCCGACGTAACCAAAATCATCGTCACCCCAAACCGCCTTCGCCGCCATCGCGCCAACAACCATCATCACCGCCGCCGCGCCAACCTCCATCACCGTCTCCGCAAACCGCCATCGCCGTCCCCACAAACCGCCATCGCCGTCGGCGCAAACCGTCATCGCCGACGCTGCACCGAAACCGCCACCGCCGCAAACCGCCATCGCCGCTGCCGCGCCAACCGGTATCATGTGTCTTCGGCTTCTAACTCGTGGACTTGAGAGTGAGTTATTATTGTACTTAGCCTACTCTGTTGTTATGCTAGAACATACGCATACGATCTAAAACGAACTATTTATTGATTGACCAACGGCGAAGAGATGAGCGGAAGGAGCGACGGAATAGAGGGCGCCACGGGCGGCGAGATTTAAACTTTAGATAAACACTTAGGTACAAACTATCCAAACAGTGTACTGCTTATTTATCATTGTTTTTATAAAATTTCTTTCAAATCATCAATTTTCAATAAGCAGTTTATTCATCATCACAAGTTGTCTCAAACAGAACCGAAATCTATTCGAATGATAGTATGTTGGACAAAATCATCGGGCGTTAAACAGATTTTAAATGAACACCGGCGCTCGTATTTTGGGAATAATCCCTCTCTTCGCTTCCCAATAACTTTATTAGAATTGACGCCCTTTCTTAATAAAAATGAGTTAAATAAATGACAAAAATGGGATATCAGTCCCTATATTTTGATGTTGATTTGAAATTGGTCCCTGAAGTTTTTTGATTTGATTTTGGTCCCTAAACTTTTAATTTTGTCTTAAATGGGTCCCTATTAACTTCTCCGTTACTTTTTGGATGTAAAAAATGAAGTGTCATTTATTAATGACATGCCTTTATTAATTCTGTCATTTCATTTATTAATGGTATAACTCCAGCTTCTCCCCCCTACGCCACCTCCCCATTCTCATTCCCAAATAAACCCTAAGCCAGCTCCCCGGATCCGATCCCCTGGAGTTCCTCCGGGAACTCCTGGGGGTGGAGTTCTTATTTTACGAGTAAATGGAGCGGAATCACAAAAAATGGTTAAAACGAAAGTTGTAGATATCACGAGACGAACAATTTTAATGTTCAACATTTTTTGATATGAAGTCGTTTGGACCCTTGATTTGGGCTCCGAAAAAATTCTGTCCGAAAATTATTAATTTAATAATTTTCGGACAGAATTTTTTCGGAGCCCAAATCGGAGGTCCAAACGACTTCATATCAAAAAATGTTGAACATGAAAGTTGTTCGTCTCGTGGATATCTAATACTTTCGTGTTAACCATTTTTTGTGATTCCGCTCCATTTACTCGTAAAATAAGAACTTCACCCGCTGAAGTTCCTCCGGGAACTCCAGGGGATCCGGATCCGCTCCCCCCTTCCCCCTCGCCGCCTGCTCTGGCTCCCCATCGGCATCCAACGCCGGCGAAGCTCTTATTTCCCATGTGGTAGGATTCGTGGCTTCTATCGGCATCCTATCGCCGGCGAGTTTTCCACTTGTTTGGTTCGTCGCTCCTCCACTTCGTGGCTTTAAGAATCATTAACAAGCTCCTTTTGCATTTTTTATTTTTGAGATTTTTGAGAATCATTAACTGCACTGCCATGTCACTTTTCCATCCAAAAAGTTAAAGGATTAATAAATTAGGATCTATTTCAAAACGGCAGAATAGTTTAGGGACCAAACTCAAACCAAAAAAACTTCAGGGACCAATTTCAAATCAACATCAAAATATAGGGACTGATATCCCATTTTTGCCTAAATAAATTTATCCCTCTCTTCGCTTCCCAACAACTTTATTAGAATTGACGCCCTTTTTAATAAAAATGAGATTAAATAAATTTATCTATCTCTCTCCCCTACTTCCAAAGCTATTTGGATTAGTTTGCCAAATGTTGCCATTAGTGCTCATGATTTCAAGACAAGTTCGAGTTTTTCTGTCTTAACATGAGTTGATGATTTCGCTCAAACAGCAACCACGCATGACCAGCTAGAGGAAGACGCTCTTTTGGAATAAGTCAAATAAGCTACAAGATTAGGAAAGGAAATATTAGAAAATTTTAGGAAATATAGACAGATTTATTGGAAGTTTACGATGATGATGAGTTTTCCAAGAGTCTTAAAGTCTGATCACGTCTTCTTGTATTAATTATAAGATTTTTTTTTTTTTTGAGAATTGGTCCTTTTAAGAAAAAAAAGTAGGGATGAACATAAAACGCTGTAAGCCGCAAAAAACGCCTGCACCGAACAAACTGTCTTAGCTGTAGTCCAGCGAGTCCAGTTATTCTCCCATCATGGGAGGTGGGGTTGACTAGTCAGCGAGTCCAGGTGGTTGGACTAGTCAGGTAATACTTGAGTCCATGTAGCAGGTATTCTGACTAGTCCAGCGAGTCCAGGTAATACTTGGGTCCTCACTGCCCGTAGCTGAGTATCGAGGCCGGAGACATCGTCCCGTGCCGCCTGCAATTGGGTCTCCAAGCTCAAGGTCTCCTCCTTCGAGTGCTTCAACATCTGCATGGTCCTCTCCACCAGAGTCTTCTCCACCTCCAAAGCCGCACGTGCGTCGTCTGGCTCGGACTTCAGCACCGACCCGGTCCGGCGAAATCGCGCAATGTAAAAAGGTATCTATTACAAAGGTATGCCCTCCTTTATATAGAATGGAGGAGAGATGAGAGAATACAAATAAGAGATGTGAGACTATAATTTACAGGATAAGCGGACTATACAAACCAAACCGCACAAGCCGCGCGGTTAGACAGCAGGGCTACCGCACGGTCACCACCAGAGAGGAAGAGAGACTGCCAGGGTAGACCGCCAGAACCGCCCGGTCTCCTGAGCCGGCTGAGGACAAACGCAGACCGCGCGGTCTTACGCCAAGACAAACCGCCAGACCGCCCGTCACCAACTTCAAACTCCCCCTCATAGCTGGAGCATAGATATCGATCATGCCCAACTTGTCGCAGATCTGGAAAAAGGAAGCGGAACACCGGCTTGGTGAAGTCTCTATCTGCACAAAGGAAAGGTGCGAAATCTGTTTCTTCAATATTTATTCCCGAATAAAATGACAGTCGACTTCTATGTGTTTTGTTCTCTCATGAAAGACCGGATTTTTGGAAATGTGTATCGCGGCCTTATTGTCACAGCAACATAGGAAGAGGATAGTTGTAAACCTCTCTAAGTCAAGCATGAGAGCCCGCAACCATCAACTCACATGTAGTCGATGCCATGCTGCGATATTCCGGCACTAGGACCTGGAACATCCGACAGACTGTTTCTTGCTCTTCCAACTCACAAGATTGCCTCCAACAAATGTGCAGAACACCTGAAGTCGAATTTGCGGGGGACGCAAGTATCATAAGGTGCACCATTTTCTGAAATAGGAGTCCTTTCCCTGGAGCAGACTCAGAGCGAGACACATCAGAAGGGCCGCCCACCGGCCACCACCAAGTGTCTTCTCAAGGACAACAGAAGGGGCCGCCACAGCCTTCCTCTTTAAAAGATCAAGAGCATACTTCCGTTGTGAAAGGACCATGGAGTTGGGCTTTCCTAGAGATTTCAAGTCCCCAGAAAGTATTTCGGGGAGCCCATATCCTTTGTGGCCAGATGTGTCAGACGAAGGTGTTTCTTGGTCATCAATACCCACATCCTGGTCATCGCCAGAACGAATGTCATCAACGTAAACCGCAAGAACAACAACACATAGGCGGTTTTCCGAAAAAATTGAAGGAGTGATCTGCTGAGCTTCTTGTAAAACCAATAGCCGCAACGAGGCCACTGAACTTGTCAAACCCAAGCACCGGGGAAAATTCTCGTTCCTTCCCCCTCACTCGACGGCAGCGGTCCGGTAACATGCCCCACGCCTCGGGAAGGCCCCATGAATTCCTAACATACTCAAACAGAGTGTTCCCGAATAGTGCTGAGTGTCGATCTTTTCAAGCCTTCAAACTCCAACCAACTTTTGTTGCTGCGAGGACGGAACTCCACCCCGTTAGTGAGAGTAGTTCACCGCCACTTTCAGTGAGGAATAGTAGGGCCTCCTGGGAGGAACGTGGATGGCCGGCCTGGCCGATCTCCCGCCGGCTAGCCCGCCACCGGTCAGGCCGCGGCCGGCCAGCCATCCCGCATTGGGGAAGAAAGGAAGCGGAACATCCGGAGTGTTGCTATGAGAAGTAGGGTCAGGAGGAGTTAAATTTGGCAAAGAAGGTGACATCCGCAGAGACAAATTGCTTGCAGGTAACAGGGTCAAACAAAATTTTCTGGGAGACTACTAACGAACGTGGTGAGAGTTGGATAATGCACACCAGATGCAGAGGAAAAACAATCGTGCTATAAAGAATATTTTAATAAATCCATATAATTTAAGAATACGTCTCAATCATTATCATAGTTAAATCATGATTATTGTATCACAGTGTAATATTCCATAAGAAGTGTTTTTTGTTGAAACGCTCTTTTTAACATTTTATAGATTTTGAGTTCCATCTACAGACATATCAAATTGAGGTTTCAAATATTTTTGACCTTGTGCGATCATAAATTTTCGAAAATCTTCACTTCGTTGTTTGGTACAATAAATAAATCTAAGCATAGTCCGAATTTTTTTCAACATATAGTTACATAACTTCTAAACTATTTTATACCACTAAATTGAGAAACGTGGCAGACAGCATCGATGTGTGTGAAGGAAACGCACCGTTGAGCATTGGTTTTAATTCATGTTTTAGAGGCCACCACTCTATTGCGGTGTTGGGAGTCCGGATCCTGAAAAACACAAGACTAGGGGTGAATACTAGCATTATCAAAAGAAAGACTCATTATTTTATTTTTTATTTTAAATTCACGGCAAACATTTGAGCACATAGAGGGTATCAGCCAGGCAATATATGGAGTGACCTTGGAACCATGCCGTCCCATGGACCGGGGAGGGAAATTCAAAACCTTCAAACATATTACCGCGCTTATTTAAACTGAGCTCATGAAACGAGATCGACCCAATAAGCCTGATTTAAATATAAGATAATCCTACCTTTACGCTACTACTCCAAAGCATTGCTCGTTAAGAAAACTCGAGAAGAGAAAAGACACAAGTCCCTCGAAAGTTTCAAAAATTTTTATTAAATCTTGTTTTGTATCAAGAGCAAATATAATTTAAGTGTGTCGCGTCTAATAGTGGATCTACTTACCTGTTGATATTTGAACTGAAGCCCTTCGTGTATGTACTCCGTCGTCTCATCGTTGTCGTGGTGACTGAAATGAACAACCCGCACGTTGGTCAGGCAGATGACAGTTTTTCAAACGCGAGTATAGGGACAAGCGGATATGGGGAAAGCAGAAGCGGACAGGGAGAAGAAGTCTCGCTGTCTTGCTTGATCGTAGACATCCAAATTTGTCCTACAGGTCGCTGCGACGATAGCAGTAGGACAGAAACAAGCCCGCGAACAGGGCAGCTGACAGAAACAAGCCGCTCGAACAGGGTCTTGCTTCGGACAGAAGAGAAGGCAAGCCGCGACTTAGATGTGTCGCGGATAGCGGAAAACAACCGCTAGAAGCAGAGAGCGCACAGAATCAGGAGTTGTCGGTAATGACCGTGTCCTCTGATAGCATTTGTAAAATTGAAAAGAAAACGGCTATCTCCACCTTCTTGATATATATTGAATATTATATATATATATATATATATATATATATATATATATATATATATATTTGTATTGAGGGTTTGGACTATCTCAGCTCTCACCTTCTTTTACTATTAATAAAAAAATTTGTTTGATTTTCTCTTACAAAATAGATATTATATCTATTATTGTCTTTTATCTTGTATATATTTGGATTCAATTTAATGACTAAAAGCCGCGCTTTGGTTTTCATTGCATTAACCGCACGGCTACCACCAGAAGAGTGACTAAATGCCAGGGAGACCGCCAGACCGCCCGGTCTCCAAGCCGGCACAAATTGTACCGCGCGGTTTCAACCCGCCAAATGACAAACCGCCAGACTACGCCCGGTCACCAACTTCAACACGTTCCTCTCCCCCTCACTCGACAGCAGCGGTCAGCGCATGTAACATGCCCACTGCCTCGGGAAGGCCCCATAAATTCCTAACATACTCAAACAGAGTGTTCCCGTGCTGACGATCTTTTCAGCTTCAAGCTTCAAATTCCACCAACTTTTATTGCTGCGAACCTCCACCCGTTCACCGCCATCGTCGGCTACGGCCGGCCTGGCCGCTCCCGCCGGCCAGCCCGCCACCGGTCAGGCCGCGGCCGACCAGCCATCCCGCATTAAAGGAAGCCATCCGGAGTGTTGCTTAAAATAGTTAAGTTTTTGTGCGATATTTACAAAATTTTCTACTACTAACGAACTAGTTGGATAATGCACACCAGATAAAAAACAGTCGTGCTATAAAAATATTTTAATAAATCCATATAATTTAAGAATACGTCTCAATCATTATCAGTTAAATCATGATTATTTATCACAGTGTAATATTCCATAAGAAGTATTTTTTGTTGAAACGCTTTTTTTAACATTTTATATGTTGAGTTCCATCTTACAGACATATCAAATTGAGGTTTCAAATATTTTTGACCTTGTGCGATCATAAATTTTCGAAAATCTTGACTTCGTTGTTTGGTACAATAAATAAATCTAAGCATAGTCCGAATTTTTTCAACATATAGTTTCATAACTTCTAAACTATCTTATACCACTAAATTTAAAACGTGGCAGACACATCGAGTGTGAAAAAAACGCACTGTTGAGCATTGGTTTTAATTCACGTTTTAACCACTCTATTGCGGTGTTGTTATTACTAGCATTATCAAAAGAAAGACTCATTATTTTATTTTTTATTTTAAATTCACGCAAACATTTAATAATTACCGAATATATAACATTACCTGTGTGCGGAAATTCAAAACCTTCAAACATATTACGCACTTATTTAACTCTCATGAAACGAGATCGATCCAATAAGCCTGATTTAAATATAAGATAATCCTATCTTTACGCTACTACTCCAAACATTGTTCGTTAAACTCACACGTCCCTCGAAAGTTTCAAAAATTTTTATTAAATCTTGTTTTGTCAAAATATAATTAAGTGTGTCGCGTCTAATAGTGGATATACTTACCTGTTGATATTTAAGCTGAAGCCTTTCGTTGTATGTATCCGTCGTCTCATCGTTGTCGTAGTGACTGAATGACAACCCACGTCTGATGACGTTTTTCACCTGTATGTCTCGTTGTCTTCTATAAACAGCGTAGAAAATTTGATAGATGAAATTAACGTTAACTTAGACATAAATTAAAGTTTCGATAACATTGACGACGTTATTACTTCTAAATTTAATTCTGTTTTTATCGAATGTTTTAATTATTACGACAACTTATATGGCTCACGACCCCGAGAAAAAATAACGCAGCCTATAACAAAAGATTTTTTTACAAATAAAATTTTAGAATTAGATTCCAGAAAAAAAAAGCACGCATATCGAGTAGTTTAAACGAATTAGGATTGTGTACGAAAACACAATTTCGTGATTTTATGACTATGGAAAAGATTGAAAACTTCGATATCTTGAAATGGTGGAAAGGTAAAACTAATACCTATCTTATTTTGGCTTGTATGACCCGTGATTTACTAACAATTTAAGCTAGTACAGTAGCTTTGGAGTCCGCTTTTTCTTTTAGTGGTAGGATTTTGAACAAGCGGAGAAGCCGACTAAATGAAAAATCACTGGAACTATGCATCTGCTACAAGGATTATTTGGATGCTACGAAGAGAAAACAACACATTTCAGCGTTGGAGGAGAGCTCGGAGGAAATTGAAGAGTAGATGTACAACCTGAATTTGTAAAAGTATAATTTTCTTTTTTATTATTATTAAAAATAATAAATCCATTTTTCCATAATTTTATTTTGTAAAAGTGTAATTTTGATTTTTTAAATTTCAATATTAATAAATTTTTTATATTCGATTTTTTATTTCAAGGTTTAATATTTTAAATAAAATGTTTTTAAAAAAATAATAAGATCCCGGCCCGGCCCGGGGGGCCGGCTCGGGCCCCTTCCCGGGGTCAAAGCCCGAGCCCGGCCTGAGCCCGATAAAGGAAGGGCCCGTGTTCGGCCCGGTTTCCAAAAATCCGGGCCCGATCAGGCCCGGTCCGGGCCAGCCCGACCGGGCCTTTTGGACTGCACCACCTGCCAATAAATGTTTGTTACATCCACCAATACCAACCACTTTCATCAATATATTCTTAAAAAGTTTAATGCGATCAAATAGTAAGTTTTTAACTCTCTTGTGAAGGTTCAATATCATGCTTATAATATTCTTAAAGATGTATGTTAAAAATCACAATGAAATCGCAATCGCACCGCAAAAAATCATATAAAATTTAAACTGTACCGCATAATTTTGATGCGCAGCGGCTTTGCTCGGGCCAAAACCTCGCCTTATGGCGCGGTTGCAGTTTGGGCCAAAGCCACATCAAGACGCACCGCACGTACCCCTTGAAAAAGTAATAATGCCAAGGACAAATTTGGGAGAAGCCCAGAATCAAACAGAAGAGATGATGTACGCAAATTAAGAACAAGTCTTCCCTTGCTTTGAAATTTCAACTATATAATGTCTTTATATTGATAAGAGCTAACATCCTCCAACAACAAAGTCTCTAGGATCTAGATTTACACTTCGATCCCAATTGGTCATGAAGTTTTCCCGACAAATGTATTTTGTATCAGTATTCTTAATCCTGCTCCCAAACTTAGGTGATAAGTCTCCCTACCATACTTTATTGATTTTATGATTTCAAATATATATTATATATATATATATATATATATATATATATATATATATATATAATATATATATATATATATATATATATATATATACAAACACTAGCATCTTTGAACGGGCTACGCCCGTTCTCGATGCGTCGCTGTGGGCTTCGCCCGCAATCAAGCGGGCTTCGCCCGCTTGACATTAACGCTGGCGAAGCCCGTCGGGGCGGGCTTCGACCGCCCCCCGACGGGCGAAGCCCGTCACCCCGGCGGGCGGGCTAAGCCCC